>KE156468.1:5833-33873 GCA_000411055.1 Leavenworthia alabamica
CCAATAGAAATGGTCAACTACGTTAAAGACGGTCGTCTTCCTACATTCACACCAGAAGAGTCCAAAATGCTCAAAGGATCATACGATTTCATAGGAGTTAACTATTACTCATCTTTTTACGTTAAAGACGTGCCATGTCCAACTGAAAACATCACTATGTCCACTGATCCTTGCGTCAGCGTCGTAGGTCCGTGAACCATATGGTTTTTTTCTTCTATATATTAACATTTTATTCGAATTAATATTGAATTATACATTTTTATATTAATTTATTTTTGTAATATTGTATCAGGTGAACGAAATGGAGTACCTATTGGTCCAACGGTACGATTACTAATGTTTTAACATATGATATATTATATGGTTTTAACAAAAAAATTGATATAAAATATGGTTTAATTCAGGCTGGATCGGGTTGGCTTCTGATATACCCTAAGGGTATTCGAGATCTCTTACTACATGTAAAGTTCAGATATAATGATCCTGTCTTGTACGTAACAGAAAATGGTAAAACTCATAGCATCTTATTATATATAAATTATTCTGATCCAAGAACTTAATATTGTTTTTGTTCTCATCTTTTACTTTAGGAGTTGATGAAGTTAACAATGGAGAAATCTTTCTTAGTGATGATTTGAGAATTGACTACTATGCTCATCATCTTAAGATGGTTTCTGATGCTATCTCGTAAGCTCTTCTTTTCAAATCACATCTGTAAAACATAATATAATTTCATTTTTTGAAAATATTGTTGACATGAAATGTAGGATGGGAGCGAATGTAAAAGGATATTTTGCATGGTCGTTGATGGATAACTTCGAATGGTCGGAAGGTTACACGGTCCGGTTCGGGCTAGTGTTTGTGGACTTTGAAAATGGACTTAAGAGGATTCCAAAGAAATCAGCTAAGTGGTTTAGGAAATTGCTGAAGGGAGAGTATAATGGGACAGAGCAAATGGTGGCTGCTATTTAATAAACCAAGAGCCATTGGTTCATTCATTCTACTATTTTGTTGTACATAAAATAAAATAAAAAAAATAAAAAGGTGGCTTTCTTGAGATGTTTGTAAAAAGTAAAAACATTGGTAATTTTAGGGGTTGGTTTAGTTTCGGTTTCTAAGAAGTTGGAAGTTTGCTTATACATCACCTGAACACAAACACATCGAACATTCGTTTGGAGCCTCACGAAAATTTTATGTGTTAGAGACCAATTTTTTTTTACGATATATGAAAGACCAATTTTTTGAGAATATATATATGTCGATCAAGAATATATATAACATGTTTAATCAAATACAAGAATACATTTGATTACAAATGTTTATTTTTCGGTTGGAAAATTTAAATTTTAGAAACTGTAAGAGTTTGTATTAAACCAGTGTAATATAATTAAGTTTAAGCACTGGAGTAAATATACTTTTAGTAAATATAAAATTTTTATTCTTTAGACAATATATACTTCCTCTGATTCTTTTGAAATGTTTTTTAGAGTTTGAAATTTCATTCATTTTAAATATTGTTTTAGATATCCAATGCAAATTTTTGGTAAAAATTATATTATTACTGAATTAAATATTCTAACAGAGTTGGCGAATAAAAGTATTGGCACTTTGGGCTTAAAACAACGTTGAAAAATCTAAGGTCATTCTATTAGGCTCATTATATTGGGATGATATTATAATCCAAAAGTATTTAATTATATTAGGTAGAAACGCATAACCTAATGTTATACGCTAATTTTCGCATTAAAATACTACATTCCTATTTCAGTATCAATATATATATATATATAAATTTTCTTCCAACGTGTAAAATCTAGGGTCTGTATATGTAACATCCCAAGTTCTTGTATGGTGGTGGATGAGAAGAGTTTTTAAGACATTTGATTTGGTTACCTATGTCACTAAAATGCACTTATCTTTTCGGTCAACCACTCCTTCAAAATTTTGCAGTTAAGCGTGCTTGCACTGGAGTAGTAATAGGATAGATGATCTACCGGGAAGTGATTGTCGGTACTGTGTAAGTGAAGACAACGCACAGGAAAAGATCATGTGGTGATTTGTAGGGACAGTAAACAAATCTTAGAGTCTCAGAAAAATAATGCACCGATCGTCGGACGAAGGTGAGGCCCAATGGACCTAGAAAGGATGTGAAGGCCCATGGACCTAGAGAAAACATAAGATCGTCCACGGATTTAGAAAGGACATTGGTGTACTCACGGAAAGTACCGGTCGGGTATTACAGTATACATGCAAATATGTAACATACGATTGTTATTCTAAAATGATCGTCATACATTGTTTTAGTTTTGTCAACACGATTTTTTAATTATAAGCATGGCATTGCCACATCACACATGCATGAGTCAATATTTAGTAGTTGTTCTCATCTCGTTTTTGACAACTAGACATGTCATCAAATTAGTTCAAAACTCTTTTTGTTGTTTATTAAACATGAATTATCTTTTCATACGGCAATTAATTTAATATTTGGTGAAACAAAAATCATATTTGTTTGAAAAAGTGTTATGATTTAATTTAATTTTAATTGCATTCATGATCAGGATTTTTATGTATTATTCTATTTGCTTATTGCAATATTATTATTTCTTGAGTTTTTGTTGTTAGATAATTTTGTTTGTATGTTGATTTAATGCATGCGAATTTTGGTATTATACTTTGGTTTGAGTGTTTCATGCATCTTAGGTTTAATAAATTTATTAGATGCCAAAAATAAAACAATCATCGTATGACAAAAACATGTGCAAACGAAGTTAAAACGATGTTTTTTCAGACAACGTATATATTTCCAACCTAACTTCTCCTTTTTTATTATAACTTATTATTAAATAATATATAATAGATATTTTCACTATTAATATATATCTATTATAACTTCTCCTTTTTTCAGATATCTATATTTTCACTATATATATATATATTAATTGGTTATTTAATTTTTAAAAAATATATATTAAAATATTAAGTATAAGTGTTCGAAAATGGAAAAATAAAGAAGAATATATAAGCCCATGTTCTTATGTTAGAAATTTAGTTGCTCATATACACAAACTCAATATTTTTTGTCAATATACAAATATATATTATCTTAAATTTAAGAAAACATGTCACTGCCAATTAATCGTTCTCATCTCTTTTTTTTGTTCCTTATCTATTGGAATCTGATAAGGACAATAGTTCAAATCTGTGTTTTTTTGTTCTTTTTTGGGTGCTATTGCTATTGCAGTGTCATCTCTCCCATCTCATTATGCTCACTCAGTAAAAAAAAATTAACATTATTACTATATTCAAAATGACTGTTAGAACTTAGAATTACATTCTTAAATTCAGTGCATCTGTCGTCAAAAGTATTGGGAAGAAGCGGGTCCATCATAAAATTAAAGATAATATAATTTATATGACATGTAAATGATTTAAAACTTTAGGTTGTTTCTAGTAAAATCATAAAAAATAATGTCTTATTACACAACTTCATTGATCGACCAAAATATAATGAAAATTATTTTATGAAAAATCTTGTAAAATAAAAATGATACATAAAAATTTATCATGATGTTTGGATAATAAAAATATTTTTACCTAATAAAAATATTTTTATTTACAAAAAATAGATTACATTAAAAACCACCAAAGAATAATAGATTACATTAAAGATTAATTCCTTCTAACATCATCAAATGTAATTTATTAGACGAAAATACATTAATTTTTTAATTTGACATAAATATTATTTTTAATTAAAAAGTTATTTTTATTAAAATTTACATTTTTTATAAAAATATATATATATTTTATTTAATATTACAATTTAATATCTAATGTTTAGGTTTACTATTTATTATTTAGGGATTAGGATTTAATATTTATGATTAAGGTTTAGTATTTATTTTTAGGATTTATATAATTTTTTCAAAATAAAATATAATTGTTAATTTTATTGAGTTATTAAATGATAATTTTGTCAATGGTAGTGTTATTTATGTAATATAAAGTAAATTGAGAATGACCCTACATTAAATGCTAATATTTTGTTTCTAAAAAATAAGATTTGATACAGATTACAAACATGAATCAGCAGTCAAATTTTCATAATTGGTTAATAAAACAAAAAACATTAACTATAAATGAGATAAAGAGATAACTAAGCACAAAAACGAAAATAATTGTTAAATACTAATAATAGCATAAATCTTTGTAAACGTACCACAAAGTACATGCAGTTATCACAAGATATGTAATAACAATGAACGTAGCCATGATGTTGACCACATTCGTCAGGACAAACATTGATTAACACAGAAGTGAATCCACATCGGTCTAGGTGAATATGAGTTATGATCACGGGAATATTCAGAACATGACAAAGAACAAAACTAGCTCCAAGATCTAGGTTCAAAAAAAAAAATAGTAAAAACTAAAGAACCCAAAATGGAATATTAAGACCTATTTGTGTAATAGTCATAACTTGGAAATAAATATTTTGTTATTAGAAAAAAAATAATTTTAATATTCTTTATCTCTATCTAATTGTGATATATATGTCCAAGGATTTACACGTAGATGACGTATATTACTTAGTGCAAAATCCTCTATATAAAGAAGAGTAGCAACTCTCTTTTCTATCACCTTAAAATCTTAGAAAAAAAAGAGAGGAAAATAATGGCTAAGAGATTTCATTTCTTCATAATCATTTCGATGATGATCTTAGTGTTAGCTAATTCTATTCATCCTCAAATATTGAATCGATATAATTTTCCTGAAGGTTTCGTTTTTGGAACTGCTGCTTCAGCGTTTCAAGTAATTTTATGTTTTTGCTTAGTAAACTATATAATAACAAAATATATCTATGTGATTTTTTTTTTGTTCTTTGCTTTCTCTATAGTTTTTTTTTTCTTTCATAAAGTTTAAAATTGGTATAAAATCTTAATATTAATGACAAAAAAAACTGTAAAATGGAAAAAATAGCCATGTGATTTTATGATTTAAACTAGTGATTTATTCATAGAAATCATGATTTTAAAATTTGTTATTTAATTATATTATTATTTCACAGTTTGACTATGTTTATATTATGATCATTATTTTAAAAGAAAATACTATAATAAATAATTTAAAGTATAGTACTAACACGCAGCATGACAAATATTTATATGCAGCCGTCTATTATTTTGTTGTTATATGTTTTCTCAAATGTTCTATTTTTGTCCATGTCACGAAATAAACATTTAACAACACAAAAAATAACTATATTATTTCGAAATATTTTTCTAATAATCAAGTTTTAAGTTTCTTTCGTTTTTAAATTACGTTTCTACATAAATTCTTTATAAAAACGTTTATGTGCTTGTCATTCTGAATTAGCTTTCTAATAAAATAATGTTTTTAATAAAATATTTATATATATATATTTATGCAGTACGAAGGAGCAACAAACGAAGGTGGCAAGTCTCCAGCTATATGGGACCACTTCAGCCACAACTATCCAGGTCTGTCCGAAAATACAAAGTTTATGTGCACTGATTTGTTCGAACTGAATTTACTAACAAGACCATGCATATCTCTATTGAATTATTTGTGATTATTTTATAAATTCTTTTGATTGCAGAAAGAACCAAAATGCACAATGCAGATGTAGCTATTGATTTTTATCATCGTTATAAGGTAAATAACTAAGTCAAATACTCATATCAATTTATTTAATTAAATAAAAAAATTCAGGTTAATTAGTTCCAAATTTTATAAATAATTATTAAAATGAAAATAAATTTCCAAGTTAGGCAATATACTTTTATACAAAGTTGGTACACTATAATCGACTCGTATATAGTTATCGTTTTTTGTTTTGCTTATCAATATATAAATATATATTATTATATAATGACAATATATAGTTATCGTTTTTGTTTTGGTTAATCAATATTATTTTTTAATATATGACAAAAAAAATACAGGATGATATTAAATTAATGAAGGAGTTAAACATGGACGCCTTCCGTTTCTCAATCTCATGGTCAAGATTAATTCCTAGTAAGTTTTAACAATTTTTACTTTTACTCATAGTAAATAAATATTTACACGAGTTATTTATGTGGTGAATTTTTAAAGGTGGTAAGCTTAAGGATGGAGTAAACAAAGAAGGAGTTCAATTCTATAATGATCTCATCGATGAACTTCTAGCTAATGGTAAGATTAAATTAAAGATGTGGGGTATATATAACTTATATTATAAAATTATATCATACAATAAATATCACTATCGTATATTATATAGTTTGATATACATGCAGACATACAACCTTCAATGACTCTCTATCATTGGGACCATCCACAATCTTTGGAGGACGAGTATGGTGGCTTTTTAAGCCCTAAAATAGTGTAAGCCTAACAATAACATATATAATATTTCATACACCAAAACATTTTGTTAAAATAAATTCATTTTTGTCGAGACAGTGAGGATTTTAGAGATTTTGCAAGAATATGTTTTGAAGAGTTTGGAGACAAGGTTAAGATGTGGACAACGATTAATGAACCATACATAATGACAGTTGCTGGTTACGACCAAGGTAACAAAGCAGCTGGACGATGTTCGAAATGGGTAAATGAAAAGTGTCAAGGTGGTGACTCAAGCACCGAGCCTTACCTTGTTTCACATAACATTCTTCTGGCTCATGCCGTTGCAGTAGATGAGTTTCGAAAATGTAAAAAGATTTCACATGATAGTCAAATTGGTATAGTATTGTCTCCAAGATGGTTCGAGCCTTATCATTTAGACTCTATTGATGATAAAGAAGCAGCTGAACGAGCTCTTGCTTACGAAATTGGATGGTACGTTATCTTTATAACAATAATATAATATTTATTGTCAATATTTATTTTTATTTTTATTATAGGCATCTTGATCCAGTGATTCATGGAGATTATCCAGAAATAGTAAAAAAATATGGAGGAAATAAATTACCTTCGTTTACTGCTGAAGAATCAAAGATGTTAAAAAATTCATCAGATTTTGTTGGAATAAATTACTATACAGCTCGTTTTGCTGTTCATACTCCTCACATCGATCCTGCAAAGCCTAGGTTCAAGACTGATCATCATGTCCAATGGAAACGTAACGCTAATTACTTAAATAAATATTCATATACTAATTTTAATTAAGCTTATGGTAAACTAAACATTGTTTATAAATTGATTTGAAACAGTGACTAATCATAGTGGCCACATTATCGGACCTGGGGTACGTTATTTATTATAATTATAAATATGACATATAATCATTACCCTAAAATATTTTAATTCAAGCTTTTTAACAAAAAATATATATTAATTTTGTTATATTTTTATCAGGATGAAGATAGAGGTTTAATATTATCACATCCCGAAGGCTTGAGAAAAACTCTAAATTATATCAAAAATAAATACAATAACATGCCGGTCTACATTAAAGAAAATGGTTAGAAAATTTCTTAAATATTTTTTGTATATTTTTGGACTTATTGATTTTTATAGTATCTTTTTTATTATTATTTTAAATTTGACGATACATAATTGAATTGCAGGAGTCAATGACAACGATGATGGTACAAAACCAAGAGAAGTAGTTCTTAAAGACACATTTAGGATTGAGTACCATGAAAGACATTTACAGGAGCTTCACAAAGCTATAGTGTTAGTTCTTGATCTTTCTCACAATATATACGTTTAATTTATGAATATTATTAAATTTATAATATGTTATAGGGAAGATGGGTGTGACGTAAGAGGATATTATGCATGGTCATTAATGGACAACTTTGAATGGGAACATGGATATACTGCAAGATTTGGTCTTTACTATGTTGACTTTTTCAACGGTCTTAAACGTTATCCAAAAGATTCGGTCAAATGGTTTAAGCAGTTTCTTAAGAGATCGGTCGGAGAGAGTAAAGAAGAGGACGAGAAGGAGATGTCACGTGCCCAAGGGAACAAGACTTTATATGGACAAGAGGGTTTTGAACAATCGACGAATTCTTTTGTATCTTTCATGGCGGCGAACCAATCGAGGAGAGAAGTCGAGAAAAATCTTTGTTCGACGTTTGATTATTCTTTTAATCAATTTAGTGTTTTGCAAGGAGTAGAGAGTCAATCCTCATTTTATTAATTATAAATATAAAATATATGGTTAAACATGTAGTTATGTAGAAGTTGTTTCATATTATATATTGTTTAAAAATTTTATACAATAATCAAACAAATTATTTATTTGTTATTTGTACTATATTAATATAGTAGATATTTTTTTATTAATCATTGTATTAAAATAGTAAAAACATTAATTAATTTTATAATTAAAATCCGCATTAAAATATAAAGTAATATTTAACCGTGGCAGATCAAAATTTTTTTTCTATGGGATCAAAACTTAACTAATAAAATTGAATCACATCAATATTACACAATAGATAAATAAAATAATTATTTTGTTTATATATTCAATATAAAATAGTTTAAATTTTTTTATTTCTATAGGTTTAAACTAATAAATTTAACTTAAATTAATAAATATATAAAAAATTTTAAAATTAATGTAACCCCATAAGTGTTTTCTTGGATCCGCCTCTGATATTTAATTTAAAACAAATATTAAAAATCTAAAACTTATATGGAAAATTAAATATCAAACATTTTATTTTGTTAAGTAAATAAATGAATAGAGATATTTCCTTTTTGGAGACCAATGGCTTGTATGATAGGTTCGTTGGCTTTAAGACTTTGTTAACTAGTTACTTCTTGTCATATTGTCATTTCTTACAACATTATTTTACTATGTTTAGTGATGTTTCACTGTTTTTTATTGTCTTTTTATTTGCTAACAATTTGTTGATGATACAAGTCTCTATCGTAAATTGATCTAATCAAACTGAAACGCTGGATCTATATGCGACAAGTGTCGTTTTGTTTGTCGTCATTTGACAAGTGTTTAGTTGTGGGTTACTTAAAGATAAAACTAAAGAGATTCAATTTCTCTGTCTGTTTCTTACACACATGATTACAAATAATATATAGAGAAGATGAGAATCAATCTATTCCGAGAATGAGTCAGTCGAATATTCAAAATATGGTAAGTGAATATATACTCCTTTGAATCCGTTATTACCCTCCCTCAAGGTGGTGTATGCAAGTCTTGTATGCCCATCTTGATCCTGAATGATTCAAATTCATAACTCCCTAATGGTTTTGTGAGGATGTCAGCTAGCTGGTCCTTTGTCACAACATGATGAAAACGAATGTTCTTTTTGACTACTTCATCTCGTACAAAATGACAATCAATTTCAACGTGTTTCGTGCGTTCATGGAAAACAGGATTTGTTGCGATGTGAATAGCTGCCTTGCTGTCACAATTAACTGTCATAGGACAGTCATGACGAATACCAAGTGCCACCAAGATCCGTTTTAACCATATCAGTTCTTGAGTCAAGAAAGCCAATGCTCTGTATTCTGCCTCTGCGGAAGAACGACTAACCGTTTTCTGTTTCTTTGTTTTCCATGATATGGGTGAGCCACCCAACTGTATAAAATAACCTGTTACCGACCGTCGAGTAAGTGGACAAGTGCCCCAATCACTGTCGCACCAGCCAGTTAAATGAAAAGAACCTGTTGCTTCCAATAAAATTCCCTGTCCTGGGTTGTTCTTTAAATAACGGACAATGCGCAATGCCGCTTTCCAATGATCATCGCGTGGTTGTTGCATGAACTGTGCCAAGAAGTGAACACAATAGGCCAAATCGGGTCTGGTAACAGCGAGATAAATCAGCCGTCCTATGAGCCACCGATACTGTTGAGGATCTTCTAAATAAGGAGACTTTGAAAGAGCGAGCTTGTTATTCGTATCGAGTGGAAACGCTACTGGTTTAGCCCCCAGCATACCTGTATCGGCAATCATATCCAAGGCGTATTTACGTTGGCATAAATACATACCTGAAGCATTTCTAGCCACTTCAATACCAAGGAAATATTTCAGGGGTCCGAGATCTTTCATATGAAAACAAGTAGATAAATACTCTTTAAATTCCGCCATTATTTCTGGTGTGTTGCTGGTAATGACCAGATCGTCAACATAAATTAGAACTTGAATTTGTCGGTCGTCCTTATCAAAAATAAAGAGAGAGTAGTCTGATAGATTCTGTTGAAAACCATACTTGATCAAAGCTGCTGTCAATTTACCAAACCAACATCTTGGACTCTGTTTTAAACCATAAATTGATTTCCGAAGGCGACATACCTTGCCGGGATTAGAAGCTTCGAAACCTGGTGGAAGTTTCATGTAAATTTCTTCTTCTAAATCACCATGTAAAAAAGCATTATATACATCCATCTGATGCACATCCCAGTTTCTTTTAACTGCTGTGTCTAAAAACAACCGTACTGTCGCCATCTTCACAACAGGTGCGAATGTTTCTCCAAAATCCACACCTTCAACCTGCTTATTTCCGAGTGCAACAAGACGAGCTTTATGTCGTTCTAAAGTACCATCTGATTTATATTTGAGTTTGTAAACCCATTTACAACCAATAGCCTTTTTTCCTTTAGGCAAATCTTCAATTGTCCATGAACGATTTCGTTCTTGAGCTCCTATTTCATCAGACATTGCATTCCGCCATCTATCATCTTCCATGGCTTTCTTAAAAGATTTTGGTTCAACTCCTTCTGTAATCGCAACCAGAAAGGCTTGGTGTTGAGGAGAGAAGCGTTCACAATTAACGTAATTTGCAATCGGATAATCCGAGGTCGAGGCGTCAGACTTTGATGTTGATTTAGATGACGTGTTGACAACATATTCTTTAAGTTTCACAGACTGGGTGCGTTGACGTGTGCCTCGACGTACCTCAGATGGACCTGCTAGTTCAGCCTGAGCGGATGTTGTAGGTGACGTTGTGTGTTGTTGTGTGGTTTCAGATTGGACTGAAGGTGTAGTGGATTGATTTAGATCATGTTGTGGCCCAATAGTTTCACTAGGATTCATTTGCGGAACTGGGCTTGGTCGTTGGCTTTGTTCTTCTTCGGCAAATAAGTGAGAAAACGATACCCAGTTATCATTATCTTCATTAGCTGTTACCTCTGCAACGGTTCCAAAAGGAAATTCTGTTTCACAAAAAACAACATCCCGAGAGACAAAGTACTGTTGTTTTTCCATGTCATATAAACGCCATCCCTTTTTGCCATAAGGATAACCCATAAATATACAACGTCGACTTCGTGATGCGAATTTGTCTGATTTGTGACCTTGATCATGAGCATAACATAGACTGCCAATTATCCTGAGGTGATCATAGCGTGGTGTTTCATTGTACAGTCGCTCATATGGTGTTAATCCGTTTAAGAGCACAGTGGGCGTTCGGTTGATCAGATAACCAGCAGCTAAAACACAATCTCCCCAAAATTCAAGTGGTAAGTTGGCTTGAAAACGCAGCGCTCGAGCCACATTGAGTATGTGACGATGTTTCCTTTCAACCCTCCCATTTTGTTGAGGTGTTCCTACACATGATGTTTCGTGCATTATTCCTTCTTCTTTAAAATAGTTCCTTAGACAAATAAATTCCGAACCGTTATCACTGCGAATGGTTTGTACTTGAGTTTTGAATTGTCGAACAGTCATAGCTAAAAAATTCTTTAGCTGTTGTGGAGCTTCTGTTTTTGCATTCAGCAAATATATCCACACTCCTCTTGAGTAGTCATCAACAATCGTTAAAAAATAACGTGCACCAGAATGAGTAGGTGTACTATACGGACCCCACAAATCACAATGAATGAGTTCAAAAATTGCACTTGTTTTATTTGAGCTGATCGGAAAACTTGTTCGTGTTTGCTTAGCGCGGAGACATGTTTCACACGCTTTATTTGAAAAAGAAGAAACAGAAGTTGACAAAACAGGTAGTAAACTCAACACTTTGGACGATGGATGCCCCATCCGTTTATGCCAAACATCCGCTTTATCAGCTCTGACATCTACTGAGGCTGCAAACTCCATACTCCGAAAGTGAAAAATCCCTCCCATTCGTTTACCCGCTCCAGTCACCGTCCTCGTAACACGGTCCTGGACAACAAGAAAATTATCAGACAACTGAACCACACAACCATTTTCATCCATCAATTGTGTCATTGAAATCAGATCTGTAGTAAACCCTTCGACGTAGTAAACAGATTTCAAACTCAAATTCTGACCAAGCACAATAGACCCTTCTTTAACTGACACACGTTCTCTTCCGTCAGCCAAAATTATACCAACAGGTGACATATCACGAATATTTGTTAAAATATCAAGACGACCAGTTAAGTGATGTGATGCCCCTGTATCCATAACCCAAACAGGAACGGAAGACTTACCAGTGAGAGTTTCAGTATCAGTAGTAGACTTTCCATTGTTAAGAAGCTGTTTGATAGAGTTCCATTGAGCATCCGTTAGACCAGTAACTCCACCTCGATCTTTATCTGTGATAACCCGATTTGCTACTTCTTGACTTGATTGTGAATTGATATGAACTGCATTCGCATACAACGTACTTCCACGACCTCGTCCAGTAGATGTTTTTGAACCACCACGACCTCGAGTAACACCGGGACGTGATCTTGGCCTGTCACCCCACCATTCTGGGTAGCCAAGAATAGCATAGCAACTGTCGCTGAGATGTCCAGCTCTGTTGCAATGCTTACAAAGTGTACCTTTGTTTCGATCATTCTTCCAAAGAGACTGTGTTTGCACAGCAAAAGCAGTTGTCTCTAGAGTCTCTTCAACATTCCTGCCCATATCTTCCTCTTGACGTACTATGTTGTACACTTCTTCTATTGAAGGTAGAGGAGATCGTGAGATCAAAGTAGATCTCACAGTTCTGAACTGGGTATCATCAAGTCCAAAAAGAAACTGATGAACCTTGTCCTCTTCCCTATCTTTCTCTTGTATCGTCATTAAATCACACTCACATTTGCCACATTTACAGACCCGCAATGGTCTGTAACTTGCCATGCTATCCCATATCCGAGTTAGCTTGCCAAAATAGGTCTCGATGGAGAGACCCCGTTGCTTGCATCCAGCAAGATCAGCTTTTATTTGCTGAATCCTTGGTCCATTGGTGACTGAGAATCGTTTTTTCAACTGGTCCCAAAGATCTTTGGCGATGTCGCGATGAGAGATATTCGATCTGAGGGTTGGATCGATGGACATCTTAATCCAGGAGACCAGTAGTGCTTGAATAGTCCACCAGTCTTCTAGATCGGGTGAGTTTTCAGCTGGTTTGACGATCGAACCATCCAGAAAACCAAATTTTTTTCGTGATGAGAGGGCTGTTTTCATTCCAATTGCCCATTCATCATAGTTCGTTCCCACCAGAAGAGGATGAGAAATTACGGCACCAGGATTATCTGCTGCAGTCAAGTCGTAGGGGGAGATGGTTCTGCGCACCTCCATCGTGGTCGAGTTCGTTGGCATGTTCGCCATTTTTAGATTTGCAGGGGAGAAAGAAAAATTTGATTATGGCTCTGCTACCATAAAGAGATTCAATTTCTCTGTCTGTTTTTTACACACATGATTACAAATAATATATAGAGAAGATGAGAATCATTCTATTCCGAGAATGAGTCAGTCGAATATTCAAAATATGGTAAGTGAATATATACTCCTTTGAATCCGTTATTAAAAACATGAGTAGATCAAAGTCAAAGACGATACAAGCAGTAGAAAACTTGATCTTCTTCTTCTTCTTCGTCAGCAACACTTATCGTTTGCATAAAATAATATAAAAACATTGGATCAAATTCCAAAACGTAACAAGCAACTAAATTATAGGTTATGTTCCACTTAAAGTATTAGAACCAATAAAAAAGAAGCAAAAACAATTTTGATACGTAAAACCAAACGGACTAGTTTAATAATATAGTTAAAACGGTTTTGCAAATATTACTAGAAAACCTCGATTCATATTTTTTTGACTATTTTATTATTAAAACCGCGATCCATATTAAACCGAATTGAAATCCAAATTAAATATTCCTAAATTGCAAATTTGGTTAGTGTGTCTGTACCAGAAATACGACAGTTAGCTAGTGTAAACCGATCTAGAATTGGTATATGTTATAAACCAATGAATTGGGTTGGTTTAAATTTAAACCGGCTGTGATGGTCGTCCGTCCAATAGAAGAAATTAGAATAGTTTAGTTGAGCGCGCAGACGGTGGAGATGGCGGTGAGACGAAAAGCTACAGGGACCGGAATTGATTCAAAGCATGAGATAAGAAGTTCCAAAGCAGCCGAATCGTTTTTTTTTCGCCATCGATAATGTTCCTGAGGATTAGCTCCGTTTCTAAGAGTAATCATACATAGTATTAATTACATCTCTCTGATTCATTTGATAATTTCAGTAATTGGAAATTGGATTTTGCAGAATTGACGAGACGAGTTTCATTGTGAATGAAGTTAAATATGAAGGAAGCTTGACTATGTGTTGGGACTTTGCTAACGTCATGGAGTCCTCTCGTAACATCTCTAAGATCACAACAGATCGGTTGATTAGTGATTACTCATTCCAGTTTCTCGTAATTTCTTTCCTCGTTGTATTCAAGTCTTTGTTTGTTTTGAATATTTCTCTGATCTTATTGATTACTTATCGCCCTGTTCTATCCAGGGCTGCATTGCTTCCTTATGGGAGTTTAAATCCTAAGGAACTCAGCACCTTGTCTTCTCCTGTAGAATATTTTTAACCAGCATGGTGTCTTGTCTAGTATAAATGAAATGTTTCACAATCTTTGTTTGCAATGCTGAAACTTTTCGTGTTTCACAGCTTAAAATGAATTGAGCTTTTATCTGAAAACACACACAAAATAGTTTCCTGCTTTATTTCATTGGTGAAATCCAAAGTTCTCCAATAATACACTGATAAAACTCACTGAAGAATCTAATCACAAGCACTTTGTGATTAAAACACAAAATACAGAAATATAACATTGTTGAACTAAACTTTCTTCGCCGTGCTTGTAACCACAATACTCTCTCCATGTCTCTGTTCAACTTATGTCCTAAGTAGCTAATCGGTCTCTACAAATCATCTTGCAGTGATACTCAGCTGAGAAGATTATCTGAGCCGGTATTATGTTTAGATCTCAGTGAATACTCTTTGATGAGTTTTGAGAAGAAAGAATCTTCCCTTTCTAGCAATTTTGCAGGTGAGTCAAACTCTGCGATTCGGCCTGTTCATGAGAAACTGATTTAGAACCTCATTACTATCTCTGTGTATGTATTTAAAATCACTTGTATATTGGTCTTACCATCACTTAGAACAAGAACAAGATCACTCTCGATCACTGTGTGGATTCTATGTGCTATAGTCACTACAGTTCGATCTTTAAACTCTTGACTGATGATCTTTTGTATCACACCATCTGTTGCAGAATCAACTGAAGCAGTAGCTTCATCAAGCACCAGTATGTTGCTTTTCTTCAACAACACTCTCCCTAAACAGACTAATTGTCTTTGCCCTACGCTCCAGTTTTCTCCATTTTCAACCACTGTTTTATAACATTATACAAACAAACAATTTTAGTTTTCATAATCTGAATTTTTTTATGTTATGATAATTTCAGAAAACTCACCTGTAGCATCCAGCTTCTCATTCTTTGCTCGAAGAACTTCTCCCAGTTGGCATTTATCAAGAGCCTAATATATTACAGTGCATTAAGAGTATTGCCAAATATAACCAGAGAAACTTTTGCAGGTTTGTTACCTCCCATATTTGGTGATCGGTGTACTGAGATAGAGGGTCTAGATTCAACCTGACTGTTCCATCAAAGAGTGCTGGATCTTGAGGAATAATCCCAAGCCTTGATCTCAGGTCATGTAAACCTATCTTGGTAATATCAACATTATCAATAACTATGGTTCCTTGACTTGGCTCTACAATCCTAAATAATGCCTGAATTAAAGTTGATTTGCCGCTTCCTGTTCTTCCTACAACTCCAATCTTTTTCCCTCCTGGAAACTCACAGGTGATGTTCTTCAAGACAGCTGGAAAATGTTCTGCGTAGCGGACCTGGAAGAAATAAAGATGTCTTTTGGCATAAGTGTGGTTTCTCTAACCTGTCTACTGAACTCTGAATGTATTAGCATCCCACTTTGTTTTCTACCTGTAAGTCTCTGAAGACGATTGATCCTACATTGGGCCAATTATCAAGAGGTCTGTGATCATCAATGACTAAAGGGGCCTCACTTGGGATTTTAGAATACTGAAGGATTCTTTCTACAGAAATCATCTTGTTTTCTGCATTACATATGTTCCATATCACAGTGGCTTGTAGAACATTCAGACTTAACCCATATGTGACGCCAAGACCAGCAATACCTGTAACCAAAAGGTGAGCATGAAGTTTGATTTCTGATCCCATAAGAAAATGCTTTTGTTTATTTATGAATATATGGGACTTACTTGGATTGATGACACCTTCAGGGAGAGTCACAAGTAACACCAAGGAAAAAGCAAAAACAAAATGAGACAACAAATTCAACCGGAAGGAAAGCCATTCCATTGCTGATGCGACATGGAACCATGGCCTTGACAGGTTATCAATTAGAATAAGGTTTGAGCTAATGAAGCGGTCTCGTTGATCAAAAGCGCGTATTGTTGTCGCACCAGCAAGCGATTCAGCGAAATGGTGGAGGATTGGAGCTCTTTCTACTCCTGACATGCGTGACATTTCTCTTGCAGCTGGTGTGTAATATCTCTGATGACAACACTCAAGAATATTAGCAAGTTTCTTGTATCATGGACAAAGAGTTTGTCTCTTTTACCTGGTAAAACACGCAGGCTACTGCTACTGGAATGAAGATGACACAAACTTGCCACGCAACTTGAGCCATGACAAAGATAGTTCCAATTATCTGAATGATCGAGAAAGCACACCAACCTAGTCTTATTGCCATTTCCAAATCCAGGACACTTTGATCTGTGGATGCCTATTATTAAACACGAAAAGCCAAGGTATTAAAATCCTGATTATTAAAGAAGTACCATGTATTTTTGTTGGATTAATACTAGTACTCAACTCTGTTCAAGATTCTTCCTGTTGGAGTTGAATCAAAAAATGACATTGGAGCTCTGAAAATGCTGCAGAGCATCCTTGAGAAGAACTTCTCTGCGGTTGAAAGTCCACCTATCGCGACTAGAATAGTCCGAGCTAAAACACAAAGTGAACTTCCTGCAGCAAGAAGTGCATAAACAAGTAAAATCCGTTCCATGCTTAACTTTGGTTTGGATTCAGCAGTTGGAGGAGCAGTCCATGCCATCCAGTAGTTACTAGCAATCTGTAGCATTTGGAAGCAAGACTGAGCCAAGATTATGATTGGCACAAGCAAACCACCTTTTACCGTTGTCAAATACGCTAAGTAAACTTCTTTGCCAATTACTCCTTTCTCTGTCTCTTCATCTTGTACTAGCTTTGCTTCCTTCTTTTTGTTCTCTGTTGAGATGTTATGCTCTGAGTCACACTGTGTTTGAAGGCTCTCTGCAATTAATGCCGTGTCATCATCTTTTGGTTCTTCTTTAAAGTTTCTACTTGACTTTTCAATTGATAAGATTGACTCAAGAGCTTCGTTATGAGCTCCTACAAGAACTTCAAAACCAATCTTTTGCTTTAGAAGCTCTTCGAATTTGCCTGCTTGCATAACTCTTCCATTTTGCATCACCTGGTATATAACACACAGACTAATGTAACTGAAAACTAAAACAGTTTCTTTTGCATTTGCTTACAGTTTAATAAATGGCGGTTTCTCTTACCAAAATGAGATCTGCAGCTGGAAGAAACTCGACTTGATGGGTAACGTAAAGTACTGTTTTTTCTTTGAGTATCCCCATTAAGCATTCCTTTGAAACCAACCAGAAACATATTGTTAAAAGTGGAGTTTTAAGAGAGCACTGATCAAAGATTTATAACTATACCTCAAAGAGTTGTCTTCCTGTGTGAGCATCAACAGCACTAAAAGGATCATCAAGAAGATATATATCAGCATTTTGATAAACCGCTCGAGCAATCTGTATCCTTTGTTTCTGACCTCCACTCATGTTTATTCCTCTTTCTCCAATCTCTGTCAAGTCTCCATTAGAGAAAAGCTCAAAGTCCTTAATCAAAGCACATGCTTTAACAGTTCTCTCATACTTGTGGCTTTCATAAATGCTTCCAAACAGAATGTTATCTCTTATAGTTCCACTTAGTATCCATGGAGACTGAGGGACATAAGCTTGTTTACCGCTGACTCGTACTGTTCCCTTCAGCTTCTGAATCTCCCCTAAGATTGATGAGAGTAAGCTTGATTTTCCTGATCCTACAGCTCCGCAAATCGCCACTTTCATTCCTCTTTTGACTTTAAGTTCTATTTCATCAAGTGTTGGTCTGCTTGCCTCAGGTTCCCAACTAAATACTCCATTTTCTATTTCAACACTTAAGTCAGTCTGATCCTTTGATGAATACTCAACTGCATCTTTCTGAGTCTCGCTTTGTTGAAGATAAGAAGCTATTCTATCTGCAGAAACCTTGCACTGAACAAGCGCTGAGAGGAGATCAGGTAAACCAAAAATGGGACTTTGTAACATTTGAAACGTTGCAAGAGCAGATAAGACTGCTCCAGCTGTTAACTTCACTCCCAAGAACATACAAGTAACAAAAGTCACCACAGAGATCAAAGCAGGAGCTCCCCAAAGGATGAAAGTTGTAAAAGCTTGTAACTTCAAAGACTTCCATAGACAATCATACTCGTTCTTTCGTAATCTCTTAACCTTGTTGAGAAATTGGTTATCCCATGCTTGAAGCTTCAGAATCTTCATGTTTTTAAGAATCTCTGAAGTTGCTTTCATTCTTTCATCTTTAGCATTCATGATATCTGATTGATACTTTCTCTGAATCTTTGTCAGTGGATAATTGCAAGCCATCACCATTAGAGTTGTGATCAGTGCAGCTAAAGCTCCAAGTCCTAGATGTTTTTGCAAGATATAGATCGCCGAGAAAATCTGAATAGGTAACATCCATATGTTGTTTACATACCAAATGAAATCAGTGATTCTTTGAACATCTACACTCATGTAGTTGATGATCTCTCCGCTTGTGTGGCTTTGCCGAGACTGACTCGATAAAAGTAAACCTTTTTGGTAGATATGTGATATTAAACCTGCTCGTAGGCGCATTCCTAGCTGGCGAGCTCCAAAGATCCATTGTCTTTGAGCAACTGTCTCGACGATTTTCGCACTTAGAAACCCGAATGCAAGAAGGTAACCATAGTTTAAACTCTGAGATTGTTTCTCAGTAAGAAACTCCACAAAGTCGTTGATGAGATATGGTCCCATGTAAGCTGTGCTTGCGTTTATAACTGCGAATACTGCGTTGATCGCTGCTTTCTTCCATATATACCTTAGAACCGACTTATAGAAGAAAGCTTTGCCAGGTCCTTCTTCTTCTCTGGTGATTTTGAGTTTATGCTCAAGCGCTTTAGAGCAATATCGAGCAGAATCTGTCTCAGCTATGTTTGGTACATCTTCTTTTACGAGAGGTCTCTTGTATCCAAGGGCGAACAAAGGGTTGATCCATGAGAAAGTGATGCGTTGGAAGAGTGTAGCATTCTCATATGGAGAATGATCTTTATTGTTCTGCTCTTTTTGGTCACCAAGTAGTAACGGTTCTGTGATTCCACTCGATTCAAGAAGAGCAAAACCAGTTTTTGCTCTGATAGAAACAACCATCAAGAACAAGGATGCAAGAAGACTGATCAAGTCAGCATAATCTTGAAACCCGAGAGGCCGGTGTTTCGCAGTTATGAAACGAGCTTCAAAGGTAAAAGATAAAACAAAACTACAGAGCCACCATGACCTTAACATCCATGGAAATTTAACCAGCCTCGCTTTTCTGATCTTCACCACAGCAACAGAAACGATCAGCCACGAGAAAGCCTGCGAAATCTCAGCGAAGAAGACAGAAACAGAGGAATCACACCTTGACACCACGTTATCTCGAAACAACATAAGTAAGATAAAACAATGAGTTCCTAAGATGGAAACAGAGCAAAGAAGAGAGATGTTGTAAGACAAGCTCTGCTTTACAGTTACGGTCTGCTTCTTCATCTTCAAGTCTTCTTCTATATCATTAGATCCTCTGTTTCTCACTACACCAAACCATTTCAGTGTCAAATGAACAACAAAGAAAACGAGGTAAGCCATTTGTAAACTGATGCTTATATGTTCCTTCAAGCAAAGCGAGTTTAGTTGTAACCATTGTGTTCTCAGGAGAAGAGAACCCATCTCAGCTGTTCATTTCAAAGCAACACAATCAGGTGAATGAAGAAAATATTGAATTTATAGTAAATCATGATCATAAACAGTAAGTATCCTGAAAAAATATTAAACTTTTTTTCATTAAAGATCTAAACTATACCTATTAAACCAAAAGGCTTGAACATATAACTTCTTCTTCTTCTTCAGACAAGTGTTGTCTTTTCACAGATGGTAATAATGAGAAGCAATAAAGATGATTGGAGACGACGACCAAGTTAATTTCTTTGTTTAGTATATTTTTGTTATGAGATAAAGTTGCAGAAGCGAGAGAGAGAATTAGTGAGACAACGTTTTGAGTTTATAGTGACTAGTGATGTCATCTCAAAAAACTACAACAAAAAAACTACAAAAATGCATGATTGATAGGTATGTTTCGGTAGATTGAAAAAAACAATTTGAATTCTCTTATTTAATTACATGACTACTTAATTTTTTTTTTTTACTAATTCTTGATTTGAATTTGCAGAGATTTTTATGCATATATTTGTGGCGGCTAATTAGTTAGTTTGGTTTTAAAATATTGCGAGATATTGCCGATAACAAAATTAATAGAGTAATTCTTTCTAGCACCATATATAGAGTTTATTAGAAAAAATACAATAATTTTTTAATTGGACATAAATATCATTTTTAATTAAAATTATTTTTATTAAAAATTATGTTTTTTATAAAAAGTATATATTTTTTTATTTAATATTAGAGTTTAATATCTAATGTTTGGGTTTAGTATTTATTATTTAGGGGTTAAGATTTAGTATTTATGATTAGTGTTTAGTATTTAGTATTTGAGTTTAGTATTTATTATTTAGGGTTTAGAATTTTGATTTAAAGATTATAATTTAGTATTTAAGTTTAAAGTTTAATATATAGTGTTTGAGTTTAATATTTATTGTTTAGAATTTAAATAATTTTTCTAAAACGAAATCTAATTTTTTAATTTTATTGAATTATTAAATGGTAATTTTGTCTTAAATCAATTTTAATGTCATTTATGGAATATAAAGTAAATTTAGTGGTATTAAAAGAAGTGCCCAAATTAATATTAATGAATAAATTTTATTTATTTTACATGTTTCACTTTGTGATTAAATAATTATTTTTTTGTAGAGATTAATTTAGATAAGTACTTGTTTAAGAAGATCTTGTAAAACAAGTTTGTTGGATAGTGAAGTCTTTAACAAAAGAAAAAGTTTGTTGATACTAAGGGCGAATCCACAGGTTAAGATACTGTTTATGTAAAATTTCTAATCATATTTATAAAAAAATTAATTAGTCCTGTTTAATCTCAATCTAGTTTACACCTTGTTTATCTCAATCCCGTTTGTAACTTCTTTTATATTAATAATTGTTAATAAATATTTGTACATATCTATTCTATTATTATTTTTTCACTTTAAAATAAAATCATCGAACGAGAAAAAACATGTTTCTTCCTAGCAATTTAATTAGTCTTGGTATTATTGCAAAGATTTGTAGAAAACGACTTCGTTTTATGAAATTTAGGTTCAAGACAGTTGGAAAAAGACTGATAAAGAGAGATTCCATTACGATTTTAGTTCAGTGCTTTCTGTCTATTTTTCACATAATTGCTTGAGACTGGGACCATTCTCGACTGCGATATTACATCGTTATACATTTTTTTTTTTAACTTCAAATCATCTTTACATATATATGGAAAGAGGCTGACCCTAAAATGGTTAAGGATTAAACGATTTAATGAAAGTTTTGTATTTACACCAAAAGGTTCATATACACGAAATTTCACATAATTTTTTGTACATTTTTAGAATAGTAGTAAAAGAAAATTATCGAGTCCAATAATTTAAGAGGCCCAATATATATAGAAGATTTTTAACAGGCTTTCAAAGCCCATAGGGCCGAGATGAGACTTGGACGTAGCCACGTGTGAAACTGACCTGACGAACAACATTCGTGTGGGATGTGGAAAACGAAGATGGCTCGTTTTCACCTAATCCTTGTCGGCTTCTAACATCTATCGTCACATGCTTCCTTTTATGTTTTTATTTGTTTGTCATAAGAAGATATGTATAGTTCAACTGTTGTTTTTTAAAGTCAGTGGCTGAGGTAATCACTACACATCCCATTCAAATCTGAAATCCAATGGTATTGGTCCAAAATTGTAATAAAGCAAGGTCAACTCTAAGTAAATTTTATCTTCTGTGACAAGGAGAAGGAGAGATGAAATCATCACCGCGTTAGTCAAAATAATTATCATAAAATAGTTAAATTTAAGTTAACATAAAATAATAAAAATTAAGGTAAGTCTTCATAATACCGTATTATAATAGAACTATAATTTAAAACATGGAAAATGAATAATATAATACAAGACATGATATCATATAAAAATAACTTGTGAGATGATGTTAAGAGAAATTCCCTCAAATGTAGATTTTAAACAAAATTACGTTAAATTTTTTATTTGGACATAAATATCATTTTTATTAAAAACATATTTTATTAAAAATTATATATTTTATTTAATGTTAAGTTTTAATATTTAATGTTTGAATTTAATATTTATTATTTAGAGATTATGGTTTAATATTTATGGTTATGTTTAATATGTAATGTTTGAGTTTATAATTTATTAGTTAGGGTTTAGAATTTTTGATTTAAAGATTATAATTTAGTATTTAAGGTTATGATTTATTATATATTGGTTGAATTTAATATTTATTGTTTAGAATTTATATAATTTTACAAAAATAAAATATAATTTATAGTTTAATTGAGTTATTAAATAATAATTTTATTCTAAATCAATTTTTATAGTATTTATAGAATATAAACTAAATTTCGTGGTGGGTAAGATGGGTAAGAGAACTGACTTTAAAATAATTCCACAATAAAACCAAAAAAAATACATATCCATTAACTATATAAAATCGGCATTTTTGTTTAAAATAATAACAAGATGAGCACATTTATAAATCGCAAATTTTGCATATATGTATAAAAATAAAAAATAAATTATTAGTGATTAAATTATGATCTGTCAACATATAATGCTTACAAATCTCTTCTCCATTAGCTCCGGCGATTCTCATAAAAATAAATTTCTCTTTCCACCTCTATCTCAAAACAGAGATCTTAAAAAGAAGAAAGACAAAATCTTTACAACCTCAGATCAGATCTTCTTCGTCTTCTTTCTTCCATCTTTAAACAACGAAACTCTCGGCTCAACACCTCTTCTCAAGTCTTAACCTTTTTTTTTTAAATCTTATCGTTCCTTCCTCCGATGAGGTGTAAAAGACACACCGTTGATTACAGCAGCAGCATCGGCGTCTGCTCTTCTTGTCTCCGTGAACGTCTCCTCTCCCTTGCCGCATCAGCCGCCGTAGAAGATAACAATCATCGATCTCTGAAATCTAATAATAATAAAAATCCTCCGCTTTTGATTTTACCTCGCTCGGTTACTCGTAGAAAATCCGACGCCGGAGAAGGAGGAGATAACTTAACCTCTAATCGGAGATTCATCAACACACCTCAGATAGATGTCGTCGGCTATTCATGCAAAGATTTCGAATCTAATCAAAGTAATAAATCTAAAGGAGGTAAATTTTCAAGATTCTCTAATCTATTCAGAACCAGATCTGAAGATTTCGATTCCGTTTCTAAATCCGATCCTAGATTTTCAAGTGATGCATCGGAGTCTTCTTCGTCTTCATCTTTCTCATGGATCTCTACAATACTCTCCACCGGCCGTCGTAAAAAGCAACCGACTTCCGCTTGTTACATCGAAGACGTAATCGCTGGTCGTAAAGTATTTTGTAAAGGAATGTCGCCGGCGACAGATACAGAATCAGGAAACGAGAATGAGCAGCCATCGGAATCGATTGAGGAATCTCCGGGGAGATTGAGACAAACTCCAGCGACGAAAACTCCGGGAAGACAGAAGATTGCGACGGGGATAGGGAAGAGTATGTCGGGAATGGCTTTTTGCTTGAGTCCGTTGGTGAGAGCTAAGCCTCACTGTCCTTTCAAACGGAAAAATAGATTAAATTCCGATGAGCCGGAAAAGCCTCATATATCAGCAGCGGCGTCGTTTTGTGCAAACAGGTCGAAAAAGCTCGTGGATTTAGGTAGACTTGATCGCCGCCGTTGAGATTTTGGTAATAAATCTAGTCAACTTTGACTTGCGTTCAGTAAATTACGTAAGTACCCTTGTAACTTCTAAAGATAGATTTTTCTTCCATTAAAGCTTTTTAACACAGGACCAGATCAAACTGAACCTAATTCTAAAAGAGTTTGGTCAAAATTAGGTTATGGATTTATATTATTGGTGCTGAAGTGTTAATTTGAATGCATGTTATATCTGGTCAAAGATAACATTTAATCTAATCATTATTGTTTGGAGTAGTAAGTATGAATTTTGACCTATGATTTATTGGCTATAATAAATAGTGAGACAATTTTGACTTAGTTTAATTTTTGGTCTTCACCTTGAGAAAGTTTATCTTGGGTTTCACAATGGCTACTCTCTAGTCCACTTCAACACATAGACCTACAAAGCTATATTAGAATCACTTGTGACACAAGTATCGATATGTTTTGTCGACTTTAGTAAATCTAGCTTGGACAGTAGTAATCCAAGCGTTTACGAAGAGGGGTCCCATGAGATTGAACTTGATGTGTCCGTGAATCTCGCTGGCTAGGGACTTGTCAAACCGAGTGAACTAAACTTGTCAAATTTATTTTTTGTTTTTATTTACAACTATGGATAAAAAGAGTAGACATGCAGAAAATTAAAGCACTTTAGGCTATAGTTAATAAGATAATATAGTTTCAATATGTGTTTAAAACATCAAAATATCAAAACCAATATTTAAAATTAAAATTATTATCTCACGAACATATGAGTTATTACCTAAGAATTTAGTTGGACAAAGCTTAGCTAAAACAAAGTTTATTTTGTATAGTTGACCAAACCTGCTTTATTGATATCTAAAGCAAAAGGTGAGATTTGCAAATAAATTTGGGATTATTTTGACTCATAACAATCAACACTTTTTGAGTTTGGGCTCTTAGATTATGGCATCTAAGCAAAGGGTAATGTCCGAAACTCGAGATTCAAACAACAGAAACAGATGATGTCACTGAAATTACAAGAAAGAACAAAACTTGAATGACTGAAACTCAATGGTAGATGAAGATGTCATGGGATGGGAAGATGTAACTTCAATGCAAAAATATAATCAATGGATGATTGCTAACAAGTCACTTTCTTTGCAAAAGCAATGCTTAGCATCTGTTCCAAAATCAACCTGACATAATCAAATATAAATGTATTAGTTTCACAAATATGATCAAACTCACTTATCAGATGAGTATTTTTCAATCTCATTATCAAATACAAACCTCATAGGCGCTGATATCAGAGAACAAGACCTGCAATAGAGAGGAGACCATGAATGAATAAATGAATGAAGAAATGAGCCTTTACTTTATCATCCTCAAGTTAAATAAGATGGAATTTACCTTCTTGCCAGGTCCCACTTCCTCAACCTCAGATCCAACAGAGACAACCTGAAAATCATCAACTCAGTCTCAGTCATGAATTGTTACTTCTGAAATCTTATAAACATACAACTAAATGAAAGCCTTACCTCGCCTGTAAGATACCTCTCGAATTTCACAGCTGATTTAGGTAACAATACTCCACCTGAAGATTTCTGAAGAAGCACAAAGCTTTGACACATTAACATAACAATTCAAAGCTAGTTTTTGCTACCATTATAGTCTCAATCTTCAAACGAAACTAACTACATTGAAACCGCAATAACTAGATCCTTAAGCTATGGAATCACTATGAACAAAATACAAAACACTGGACAATGTGAAAGAAACAGAACCTCCGGAAGCACTTCAAGACGGACAAGGACTCTGTCTGCTTGAGGAACAACCTACAAAAAAATAATCTTGATTAAAACAAAATCAAAGTAGATGACGAAAGAAACAAAAAAAAGTTAGTACCTTTGCTGGTTCCCATTTAGTGGAAACAGCGTTAATTTTAAGGGAATTTTTTCGAAATCCTGTAGAAATGTATAAACGTATAGAGAAATTCATTAATGGAGAAGACAAAAAAAACTAGGAGAATATAGAAAATATGGATTGAGAGATTTGTACCTATAAATGTTTGGTGAGAATAAGAGAGTGAAAGAGCATTTGTTTTGATGGGATTGGGGATAGAGATTAAGGGTTTAGATACTGTAACGAATGTTGAAGCCATTGGATAAGGTTTTGAGTCACGAATCACGACAACGGCGAGTTATTAGATTGGGAAGCTGAGCAGATTCGTTTCTTCTTCCTAGTGTTGTTTTACAATCCTTTCTTCTACACACTTCTCGTTTCTTCATTTAAAAAAACTTTCATCTCCTTAGTTTCGTTTGATTTGGTTTGGGCCTAAGTATACTGGCCCAATAATATTTGCTCATTTTAACGCCAGTTGGCCCAGTTCCCAGTTCGGTTTTGTTTTGTTTTATCTTTTAATTTAATTTTGATGTAGTTTTATAAATATTGTATTTTTAAAATTTGTAAGCATTAATATGGTACTTTTAGCTAAAACATCTAATAAAAATAATTTTTCTCATACATCCAAACACAAGTAATCCAAATAAAAAATTACATTAGACACCCAAATTAGAAACTCATATTTTATTTATGCCAAATTTAAAGAAAAAATCTATACTATTAAAAGTAGTAATATATCACTATTACTAGATAATTCATTGTTATATTTTCAGAAAAATGTTTAAAATTCCGTAACTGAAGTAAAAGTCTTGAGAGATACTCTGTTTATATATGTACAAAACAAAACCAAACGTAATGTTCTGCTCAGTTTTTGTTTAAACGAAGAACTGAAGAAGGAACAAAAGCCCCATCATACTTACTCATCACTCACATCCCTGAGAGCCACCGGAAAAGCTCACTTATCTCTTCTCCGGTATGATTCGCTTCTACATCCACCACCATAATTTCCTCACTCCTACGACTGCTCCCAGTGAAAAACCTACCTGAGCTTCTAAATGACATTGCACGTGACGATATACCTCGCGAGAGTCTATCAACGTAATCCTTAAGCCAGCTTCTAGAACCATCGTTACCTATATCCGCCGCTAAGCTCTCTTCGTGAAATGCCGTTGGATTCGATGTAACCGTAACTGCCGTCGTTGTACCTGCATCTTCTTGTTTTATTCTGTTGAAGTTTGACTCTGAAATTTCTGATTCGACGTCATCGACTATGTAATCGAATGAACCTATTGAGTAAGATCGGTGTTGATCGGTGGATTCAGGAATCGGTATTTGCCGACGGCTTATAGATCCGATTTCAAGACGGAAGCTATTATCTCCGCCGTTATTGTTGTTACCGCCAAGAGACTTCATTAGATCAGACTCAGAAGCAAAGAGAGGAGAACGACAAAGAGGACAAGTCTGGTTCGAGATGAGCCAAATATCGATACAGTCGGCGTGAAAAGCGTGACAACAAAGAGGAAGAAGACGGAGCTGATCGTCCGGTTCAAATTTCGATAAGCAGACAGCGCAATCGCCGGAGTTAGAGGAAGTAGATCGGCGAGTGATGGAGGAGAATTTAAAAATCGGAAGTGAGTCGAGCACTGAGGATCGTTCCGTTTCCGGAGAGACTCGATGACTTGAGAATCGGCGG
>KE156468.1:33976-52427 GCA_000411055.1 Leavenworthia alabamica
CTACTACAGCGATTGAGACAACGGAGGAGAAAACAAATGGAAACAGAGATGAGAAGAGTCATGAGAAGAATAAGAATGATAACTACTACGCTTGGTTTTAAGCTATCAAGAGATGAAGAATGAGAACCAGAGTTGCCGCCATGGCTTGGATTGATGAGAGATTCCATTGTTGAGAATGAAAGCTTCAGAGAGAGAGAGAGAGAGACGTAAATGAAGTTTTCTCCCAACTGTTTTATTTTTTTTGTATTAATGGAGAAAGGAGAGGGAAGAAATGAAGCACGTGAGAGGTCACGTGAGGTTCATGGACGGGTCTAAGAGAAGAGGACGTTGGGAAAGAGGTAGAGAAATTAATGTAATCGAACCAACTCAAACTGTCGATATTTAATAATGTCATTAAGTTATTTCAAATCAAATGGCTTTTCACTTACCTTTCAATATTTTATTTTATTTTTCCCATCTAAGGTATTATTATTAACATTGATAAGGTAATAATAAATTGAGGAGAGAGACATGTATATTTCAGTCTCTAGAGTTATATATTTTATCAAATTAATAAATGACATGTTTATTTTAGAGACATATATAGTTTTTTAAACAAAATTATATTAATTTTTTGTTTGAAGATATAAATACCATTTTTTTATTAATAATAGGAGTATATTTTTATTAGAAATTATGATTTTTATGAAAAATATATTTTTTATTTAATGTTAGAATTTAATGTTTAATGTTTGAGTTTAATATTTATTATTTATGTATTCGAGTTTAGTATTTATATTTAGGGTTTAGTATTTAGTATTTGAATTTAATATTTCTTATTTAGAGTTTAGAATTTTGATTTATAAATTATAATTTAATATTTAAGGTTAGTGTTTTGTTATATAGTGTTTGAGTTTACTATTTATTGTTTAGGATTTGTATAACTTTTTTAAAATAAAGTTTAATTTATAATTTACTTTAATTATTAAATAGTAAATTTGTATTAAATTAATTTTAAAGGTATTTATGAAATACAAATTAAAATTAGTGATATTTAAGAGAATTATCCTTTATTATATGTGATCAAATTTAACCCACAAAAAAATGATCAATTCTAAATTTTAATTGCTAATCTTACATCAAATTCATAACTCGATTTTGAAATAGAATGTTATAATTTACTAATAAATATAGTGGTGAAAATGAAATATTATTTTTTTAAAAATATAAATATTTGGTTTTCTTTATATTTGGAGGTTTTGGTATCATATATTGGGTCCTACCTTATATGCTTACCTTGTTGAGCCTAAAAACAGATCGATACCATTTTTTGACATTTTACATATTTCTTATGATCATTAATTTAACTTTATGTTGCTTTTTATATATATAATAGCTATCAATATTTTTCACACAGTCCTTTTCCAATATCCATTATAGTTCTTTCTCTGCCAGGTGTTACAAAATCCGAGGCTTTTTTATTTATGCAATAAAATCCGGAAAATTTTGTCTTATTGCGTGTAAGAATCCAGGCTTCAAAACATTTGGAAACTGCAATGTCACATCAAAAATTAGAGTAAAAATCTTTAAAAAAAGCAAGCAATCTCTGTGTTTAAATTCAAACCAATATGTGGAAGCAGCCTTGGCCTAGTGGTTAAGGATCTATGGCTTCTACACCTGGTTTGGGGTTCGATTCCCAGAAATTGCAAAAAGTTTTCAATGAATTTTAGGGTGTTGCAAGATCTCGTTTATCGTGGTATCAAGTGTTGCAAGAGGAGTTATAATGATATTGTGCTAGTTGACAAGTATTCATCATAAATTTAAATCATATTTCTAAGAAAAATGATGATGTAATAGATAATGTGGAAAAAAAAAAAATGTTGTAATGTCAGTTCAATTATTCATGAAAAAAAAAAAAAAATTCAAACCAATATAATGTACAGATGCCAGTATAATGTTTAGTCATAGATTTTTCATAAATTGGTTAGAAAAGACTATAAAACTGCTGAAACATATCTAATATATATTACTTGTGAAATAATCAATAATAAATAATCTTATATTAATGTGGTATATTATATTTTATGTCATTGTATTATCATACTTTTTTTAATATTTATATAAAATTATTAAATGGATAATTTACTATTTGATACATATATCACTCAACAATATTTTTATATTTTTTACCTACATTATTGATTATATATATCATCAATAATAATAATAATTTTTATACTATAAACTCTTTAACTATATAACAATCATATATTTTACTTTTTATAATTTTTTTCCATATATTTCATCTTATATTATAAATCTACTTTTTCATTCTATCTTTCTATCATTTTATCAATGCAAGTATAAATTCATATTAAAATAAATATGTATTAATCTATATACACATAATAAATCTAACTTTTGAACTAATTGATCCGATTCTCAAATCATGATATTAAAAAATTATGATTCTCAAACCATATTTAGTTTTAGATTTAGTTTCATAAACTATATCCATAATGTTTAGTTTAACTATTTTAAAATATTATCAATTAATATTTTTTTTTATGCTTTCCGATATTATTTTTCATCTATTATATAATATTTTCATTCACTCCAAAACGCATATCGCAATCTAGTCTTGTTTTGTTTTGCTTGAATAGAATGTTTATGAACATTCTATATTATACACTACGATCGTTCATCTACTTTTTAATAAATACTAATTAAAACGAAAACAATACATTAAACAAATCCCACAAGTTAGTTGGCTTAACATAAATACGACTCCACAGGAGACATGTGACAACAGCTATTATAAAGACATGCAAAATCAGAATGACACTTGTAATATTACATAATGCATAGAGACATACATATACACGTGACTACTCATTATTGGATATTATTGTTTTTTTTTGGGGCTAGTCTGTATTTTTGCGTAAAATAAGCTTGCGGTTGCACGTTCGTAGCATGCTTTCTTACTCTATGGTGTAGTTATGGACATTCGGTTCGGTTTTGGTTTATTCGGTTTTAGATGAGTAAATCGATCGGATTTTTTTTATTTTTTATTCGGTTTTCGGTTTAGTTTGGTTTAAATTATTATTCGGTTTATTTGGTTGACTGAATAATTGTCAAAAATAATATTTCGGTTCGATTTATTCGGTATAAATTAAACCGAATAAACCGAACCGAAAGATGAATTTTTAGATTTATTCAATTTATTTGGATCAATCGGATTGAATTCAGAAATATTTTTTACCTAAAACCGAACCGAATAAACCAAGAACCAAACAAACCGATATTTTTTTGGGTTTTACTTCGGAACTGATTTTTTAAAAATAAAAAACAAACCAAAAAAACCGAACCGTTTAAACCGAATAAACCGAATGCCCATAGCCGCTATTGAGGTTTTATCAAGTTTGTATTTTGGAGTTTATTTTGGCTTTTATTTTATTTTATTTTATTTTGTTAAGCATAGGTTATACAATATAATAAGATACTAAGATATCCACAAAGTATGCCATCAAATACGTTAAGTGCATGTAGATATAATATGTAACGCTGGAATCATTATCCTTAAGCAATCATCTTGTTACTTCAACCAATCATATAAAAGTCATAACAAAACGTTTTCCTCTTTTATGTTTTATAACTTGATTTTGGAGATTGTATTTTAATAATTTTAATTTTAATAATCGTCAATGCGGTTGGCATTTGAAAAATTAAATTATTAAGAGTAACATTGGATCAGTTAATTTTACAAACAAAAATAATTTTGAATTCATCGATTTTATTGGTATTAATTTTCTAACTAAGTACTAATAATATATGACAAATTAACACTAGCCATAAATATAAACTAAGGAATTTTAATACTACTAAAATTCTCTAACTCGTAGATCATATTTTAGCGAATAAATTTGATTACTGTAAAGTAATTTAGATGTTGCTATAAATTCAGATATCAATTTCAAAAATACAGTTATTAATGTAGTGAGGAAATGGCAGAAACATGGTGTGGTCTTGTGTCTGTATAACTGTATTTCTCAAAGGACAAAAAAGTCATTAAAACAGACAACCAACTTTATTCAATATCAAACCATGAATATTTCCACGTCACCTATTTATTTCCTTTCTAAATCAATTTATTTACTTAATTTTCTGCTACTTTACTTGTATTGCACTCTAAGCATGTTCTTTTTTTTTTCCCATAATTTAGTCCATCTCTTAGCTCGGTAGCTCAAAGTCAAAATGTCCAGATAAAATAAGAAGCCTAAAGACTAAAGACAAATCGAACAAATTGTGAGCCAAGATGATTAAAGTGTTGGCTCAAAAGAATCTAATCAGATTTCACGATTACATATCGCTACAAAAAAAGGAATCAATCAACATATAAAAGAGCTTTCATATTAGAGTATTCGAAATATATGAAAGTTAGGTTTACAGACACATTAATGCACTTCTAACTATTGATGATTAAATGCAATGACGCGACATTTTTTTCATTCACCTGTGGTAATTCTTCAGAGACTAAAATGGGCTTATCTGTTTTAGTTTCAAAATGGGCTTCGTTTTTGCGATATAGCCCAGTTCATCTTCACTTATCAAAACTCTGCCGTTTTGGTGAGTCACAGATTGTGCGAGCGTCGAACGGGAGCATATAGTAGTTGTTTATGGACCCAAAAGGGACCAAGAAATTTAGAGAATTGGGCCTTAGTTTTACATGGGCCCGTTTTAGTGATTCCTTTTGTCGTTTTATGAGGTTGCCTAGTCAGATCCCAGTTCGATTCCGAACCATGTGGGTCATGAAAATTCGACATGACACCTTTTTGTTGTTGTGGGCCAGACAAGTATGTATCAAGTAGGTTCTGAATATATATATGAGTTTTACTTTTATGTTTAAAACTGTTTTTTAACAAAAAAAATAAAATAATATATTTGGATCTATCTTAAAGTACAAAATTAATGAAAATGATTGGAGCTCAAATATATTTTGTTATTTGATTCGTTAATTATAAAAAATTCATTATATTTGGAGCTCAAATAATAATATATTTTGTACATTAAAACAATTATTTAGCTTTTAACAATGTCAGTTTTTATTATGTATTTGAAAAGTCAATAGATCATGCTCAATGCATGATGCTGTTGGCCAAGGCATACAATAATTGAATCCATAAAGCAATAAGGCAGACTCATTTTATTCCCATAAACGAACCAGGTCCACCCAACTATTTATTTTTTTATTCTTTTAAAATCGAGTATTTTATTTAATAAATCTAACGAAAAATAAGGAATATATTTGAATGTTATATTTGATATTTTTTTCATAAATGTTATTGAATTATCAGTATTAAAATAAGGAATAAATGTGGTTAAGGTAGTTAAAAAGTACTCTGTCTAAAGAAAACTATATATAATAAATACCAAAATCTAGTAATTAACAAAATCCAGTAACAAAATATAAACTGAATAAATTGAAAAAAATCTTGGATTAATCGGTTCGGATCAAGGTTTAATCGGATTGGATCAATGAATTTTTTTTGGATTAATCGGATCAAAATTTTTATTTAATCGATTTATTCTATTAAAATTATATAATTTTATTTAAAAATTGAATATAATCCGAATAATCCGAAAAATCCGAATAAATTGATTATTTTAAACCGATCCGATCTAAAATCCGAATTAGAAATAAAATTGTACCGATTAACTTATTAATCTATATCCGATTAATTCGAATCCGATATATTTCTGATTTTACCGATTCGATCCGAACAATCCGATCCGTTTGCCCAGGACTAAACTATATAACTTATATTGAAGATCATTGACGATAATGTACTTTAATATGAATGAGTGGTCACAAATGATATACCTGGTTCTCTACCGCAGAAGCTCGAGTGGTCCGTGACACAGACGATTAAGAAAAACTAGTTTTTCTATATAAGAACCCATCACTCCACCATAGCTTCTGAGCTTCATCTCTCTCTCAAACGAATTCCATTTTTTTTCCTTGTTAAAGCTAGATTCAATTTTACCATCGAGAATCTTGAAGCTATAACAATGGATTTGTATTATGTCGGGTTTTTGGACAGTAACGAGTCACACTTTCTTGAATATTGTTCTCTCTGTCGCAAAACACTTTCACTTAACTCCGACATTTTCATGTACAGGTACTTTACTTCCTTTGGTCCAAAAACGAAAATGAACTTTACAAGTTCATAATCTAATACTGAATCTGGGTTTTACGAACTAAGCTTCAAATCCCACTTAAATTACCATTTCATAGTTCTCTGTTTGATTTCTGGTTCCATTTTTTTGCAGAGGGAATGTAGCATTCTGTAGCCAAGAGTGTAGACAAGAACAGATTGAATTTGATGAAAATAAATCGAAGAAATGGACAAAATCATTGTCGTCTATCCGGAAATCGTCCGATACTAAAGACTCCGTTGCCGGCAAAACCATACGGACAGAAACTCTCGTCGTGGCTTAGTTATTACATGTTCATATGACCATTGTAAATTGGATATGGAGTGTGAGAGATCGAGGGAACGGAGAGGGAGAAGCCAACAAATATAATAATATTGGCTGACAAGTTTTTGTTCTGGTGTTTACCCACGAGACGAGATCAATATGGGCCTAAAAATAAAAGTTTCATATAAATTAAGCCCATCAAAAATATAAATGGGCTTCTCACGAAATATTTGGGCCATTTGGTCTATTTTGTAGTTTCACAATATTGGTCCATTTCCGAAGCTCTTAAGTCTTAACTACCACAAGCTGTCAAATTTTATTTACGAATTACGAGATATGTATAAATGAGTCTTTTTTAATTCTTAAATAGATAAGAATCTTTTCATAAGATAACAAAATTCAAACGTATGAATTATGATTTGAGATAATAATTTTAAATTTTAAATTTGTTAATTTAATTATAAAAATGTAAAAATTAGAAATTAAATGATCACTGAAAGAAAATACATAGAAATTGAGTAATCTAACATCATGATTAGGATAGCAAAAACAAATAAACAATACATAAATCCAATCTTCCAACAATAACGATTAATTAGTTGTGTCAAAAAAAAAAAAAATCGATTAATTAGTTTTTGTCTTTTAAGCTTTTTCAATTTAATAATTATTTATAAATATTAGGTATCAAAATTATAGCCAAATACAAAAATAATAGTTCGTTACTTATTGTTTTTCAAATGTAATCAATAAAATTATATTTATATTTAATGTAAAAAATCAAGGCTTTTTCTTTTAAGTTGGTTTTGTGAAACAATCTTTACCTGAACAAACGATTTAATAAAAAGAAAAAAGAAAAAATCTAATAATTAAATTAACTAATATTTTTAAATTAATTAATTTAAAATTGATAATTTGGCTTTTTAGTTCAGTTTCTTTTTCTTCGCGATCGCCTTTGATATTTTCTTTGCATTTGACCAGAACAAAGTTTAGAGCAACGGTGGATACTTAATGAATTGTCGATTATACCCCTAAGCAATCGCGTCTAATTTATCTTGAGATTACTTTACGAAACTCTCTTTCACTATACAATTTTTGTTTGGTTTGCTCTCTTCATCTCTTCTCAATCTCTCTCCCTTCGTTTTAGAATCATGCGCGTCCAATAAAACCCTAATTTTATCTTCCTTGCGATTGTTTCACTCCATTACAGATAGCTCTAGAATTAGCTTGAAAAAACGGTGTAGATTAGGGTTTGTTATAGATGTCTTACAATCAATCACGGCCTGACAGAAGCGAGACTCATTATCGAAGAACTGGTCGATCTACCGGAAACCATCAGCAGCAACAACAACAACAACAACAACAACACCGATCTTCTTCCGCCGCTTACGGTAAGGGACCCGGCGCTGCTACTGGATTCGCCCCTCCCTCTTATGTTGATTCTTCTAATCGCAGGTATTTAATTGATTTTATTTATATTTTTTTAAAATTTGAGAGATTTTTATGATTCAAGCCATTATTAGACATGAAAGCTTATCAAATTTTGATCCTTTTAATGGTATTTATTACAGTTTTAAGAAGCCTAGCAATGCTCAAGGAGGGCAGTCTAGGGTGAATCTACCACCTGTTAATCATTCAGTTTCTCATCCTAACCATTACAATGGTCCCAATGCACAGTCTCGGTCTCAAGGTATGATCTTCAATAAGGCATAGTTTTTATTTGGTAAATTTTGATGATTTGTTGGTCTGTGTTTGATCGTTTGGTTTACTTCACTTTTCCTTACACTGTTAGTTACAGGAGTGTCTGGTGAACCTGTTGTTGGTGGAATGGCCAATCCCACTGAATCATTCACCAGAAGCACTGTACCTATTCCAAAGGCTCCAACTTCTCAGTCTACGGCCATGAATTCCAAGAACAATGAGACGACTAACACAGCTAAAGGTAGGTTTGGTTTCATCTTTGATTTATTTTTCATGTACTGAGCGTTGAAGCTTGACTGATTTCTCCTGAACATCTATAATGATTTATAATGACTTTTTTTTGTGTGTGTGGCAGCCCCTGGAGACGCTTCTCAAGCATTTGCTCTCCAGTTTGGGTCAATTGGTCCTGATTTAATGAAGGTATGCTGTTTTTTTCTATCCTTTTGTTTATGATTTGTCCCACAACACGTAAATCATCTGATCTGTTGAGTTTCTAGATTCCTGCTCGAACTAGCTCAGCACCTCCGAATATGGATGAACAGAAACGTGCCCAGGTCCACCTTTTAATGTTTTGTCTTCTGCTATTAATATGTTTGTTGGCTACATGATTGATTCTTGGTTATAGTCTGTGTCTTTAACTTTGTTTCTGACTCCAAATGCTCTGTGATTTGTCTTGTATTGGGATGGGTTTGCTTGCCCTGATCTTTAATACCAAGGAATATCTACTGACAGTTAATCTGATGACTTTTATTCTACTTTTTATGTTTCTTTTATGACACGATCAGACACTGTTTTGCAGATGCAACAATCTTCTCTAAGAACAGCGCCAAACCTTCCAGCTTCGGCACCTAAAAAGGATAATACAAATAAGGCTGCAGATAATCAATTTACGAGGAAAGAGGGTCACAATCCATCAAGTGAAAAAGCTGATAGCCAAGTCCCACATATATCCCCTCCAAGTCAACTACAAAAGTCACCAATCACAAATATCCGCATGCCTTCTGTTCAGACACCGTATCAGCATGGTCAAGTTCCCCACAATGTACATTTTGGTGGCCCAAATATGCATATGCAGCCTCCTGTGACTGCAAACTCGTTTCAAATGCCAATGCCAATGGCATTATCCATGGGAAATACACCTCAAATCCCGCAGCAGGTATTTTTCCAAAGTCTCCCACCACATGCGATGCATCATCCGGGTATGATGCATCAGGCGCAAGGACATGGTTTTGCAGCTCCAATGGGTGCTCAGATTCATTCTCAGTTAGGCCACATGGGCGTGGGTATAAACCCACAATATCCCCAGCAGCAAGGAGGAAAATATGGNCGGACACACACGAAGAGCTGCGGCTTGATCGACGTGGTGACCCGTATCCAGAAGGCGACTCAGAGGCTTCAAAACCACATTCTAACATGGCTCCCAGATCACAGCCAGTTTTATCATATGCTCCACGGCCAAGTAATTTGGTGCAACCCTCATATAACTCCAACACCATGATATACCCTCCTGTTTCTGTACCCTTAAACAGTGGTTCAATGTCAGCCGCTCAGGCATCAAGATATCATTTTCCAGTGGTTGATGGCTCTCAGAGAGTACAACTTATTAACCAATCTGGTCATACTGCTCCACCGATTATCAGACCCGCTGCTCCAGCACATGTTTCATCTGATTCTTCTTCCTCTGTGAAAGCATGCAGTGCGCAAAATGTGATGTCATCTGCTCCACCTGCAAATGCGAAAGTGACAATGAAGCCAGTTGCGGCGTCTGAGAAGATTGGATCACCTAAAGCAAGGTCACACGGAGAAGTTAGTATTTCTCCGTCACAAAAGGACGTGGAGACAGGTTCGTTGAGCTCTTCACAGCAGCCGCAACCTGGTTTTGTCTCTGGGGTACCAAATTCGTCTACTCCGTCAGCAAAGTCCTGTGTTGAGACTGGCTTAGTTTTAACTACTGAAATAGAAAGAGGAGAAAGGTTGAATGAATCAATCTCTGTTGAAGATCAGACATGTAAGGTGGAACCCCCTCTCATTCTGACTGAGGTATGATATTTTATTTTATTTTTATGGGTTTTCCTCACTAATTTATTTTTATTACTTTATAAAATTACTTTCTTTCTTTTTTGGCGCTGTCTCAGGATCTTAAACAGACTATGCCAGACTCTCTGGTGTCTGATCATGGTCCTCCTTCCAGCTGTTATGCTCCCAAGACAGAGACCCTTGCTGCCAAGGAAAATACATCACTTCCAGCTACCAATGGGGTTAGGAAGCAACTGCTGGACGTGTCTCCTACCTCCAATGCACCAACTTTTGACTCAGTAGATACAAATGTTGACAAATCTACTGGAGATTCAAGCCATGCCTCATCAGATATCTCTGGTTCTTCACCGCAACAGAAAGACCTAAAATGTGATGAACTGAGTGTTTTGGATAAGCATATTGACAGGCTTGTAATTTCTGATGAAAAGCCCGAAACAATACCTGGTGTGTTTGAGAAGGCACAGAATGAGGAGCATGGTGCCACAGATGTCTGTCCTGATTCTGAAAAAATAGCTGAGGTTACAGATGATATGAACTCGAAGCTTCCATATGCTACTCATATTCAGTCTTCTACTGTTCCTCTTGGACATTCTGAATCACTGTCGAGACATCATGGTGTAGAAAATACTGGTGATAGTTTGACCTCCGCTGCAGCTACTCTTTCTAAGGATAAATCTGCATTTCAATCGAACACAAGAAGAAATACTTCTACCAAGGGAAAGAAGAAAAAAGAAATGCTTCAAAAAGCAGATGCTGCAGGGACAATTTCTGATCTCTATATGGCATACAAAGGGCCTGAAGAAAAGAAAGAGATGCCTTCAGAGAGCTCAAATGTTATTGATGATGTTTCAAACCAGAAACCGCCACCTGCCATACCTCAGGATGTTGCTGAAGCCACCGTGGATGCTGAACCAGTGAAGAATGAACCAGAAGACTGGGAAGATGCAGCCGATGTTTCTACACCAAAGTTGGAAACAGCCGATTATCGTGTGAATGCAAAGAGAGGTTCCTCAGATGATGTCAGAGACAGTTGCAGCAATACAGAAAAGAAGTACTCCCGAGATTTCCTTCTTAAGTTTGCAGACCTGTGTACTACTCTCCCTGAGGGCTTTGACGTTTCGTCTGATATTGCTAGTGCCTTGATTTTTGCTTACATGGGTGCATCTCATCATGAACATGATTTGTATCCTACTCCTGGGAAGGTCATGGATCGTCAAGGGAGTGGTGCTAGATTAGATCGCCGTCCTAGCAATATGGTTGTTGATGAAAGATGGACGAAGAATCAGGCTTCTCTTTCCGGAGGATATGGAGGTAATTTAGGTTTTCGACCTGGTCAAGGAGGAAACTCTGGGGTTCTTAGAAATCCTCGTATGCAGGCACCAGTTATATCTAGACAGATGCAACCCATGGGTCATGCGGGAGGAATGGGCAGGAATATCCCCGACTTAGAAAGGTGGCAACGTGGTTCAAATTTCCAGCAAAAAGGATTGTTTCCTTCTCCGCATACTCCCATGCAAGTGATGCACAAAGCCGAGAGAAAGTACCAAGTGGGCACAGTTGCAGATGAAGAACAAGCAAAACAAAGGCAATTAAAGGGCATTTTGAACAAGCTGACCCCACAAAACTTTGAGAAACTGTTTGAGCAAGTTAAAAGTGTCAACATTGACAATGCTGTTACACTTACCGGTGTCATCTCTCAGATATTTGACAAAGCCCTAATGGAGCCCACCTTCTGTGAGATGTATGCTGATTTTTGTGTGCATCTGTCTGGGGCGTTACCTGATTTTAATGAAAATGGTGAAAAGATCACCTTCAAAAGATTGCTTCTAAATAAGTGCCAAGAAGAATTTGAGAGAGGGGAGAAAGAAGAGGAGGAAGCTAGTAGAGTTGCTGAAGAAGGACAAGAACAAACTGAGGAGGAAAGAGAAGAGAAAAGACTCAAGGTTCGGAGGAGAATGCTCGGTAATATTAGACTTATTGGTGAGTTATACAAGAAAAGGATGTTGACTGAGAAAATCATGCATGCATGCATCCAGAAGTTGCTCGGGTTTGATCAGGATCCACATGAAGAGAACATTGAATCTCTGTGTAAGCTAATGAGTACAATAGGAGTTATGATCGATCATCCCAAAGCTAAGATCAATATGGACGCTTATCTTGAGAAAATGAAGATGCTATCATGCAAACAAGAATTGTCTTCTAGGGTGAGGTTCATGTTAATTAATGTGATTGATCTGAGAAAGAACAAATGGCAGGAAAGAATGAAGGTGGAAGGGCCAAAGAAAATTGAGGAGGTGCACAGAGATGCTGCACAAGAACGCCAAACTCAAGCTAACAGGCTTTCACGTGGACCCTCTATGAATTCATCAGCAAGAAGAGGGCATATGGAGTTTAACCCTAGGGGAGGAGGAGGAATGCTGTCACCTCCAAGTGCCCAGATGGGTGGTTTTCATGGACCTCCTCAAGGTCGTGGATTTGGTCATCAGGATATTCGATTTGATGAAAGGCAAGCTTACGAGCCTAGGATGGTTCCAATGCATCAAAGATCTGTAGGTGAGGAGCCTATTACCTTGGGCCCCCAAGGTGGTCTTGGTCAGGGAATGTCTATTAGAAGGCCTGCAGTAGTACCAAGCATTTTGCAGTCTGATGCTACTCAGGTTGGTGGTGGAGATCCTAGGCGACCTCCTGGTTTGAATGGTTTTGGCTCACAAAGACCTGCAAGTCCTGTTACTCACGGACGGTCAAGTCCTCAAGAGCGGGGAGGAACTTATGTTCACAGGGACTTTGCAAGTCAGTCGCGTGCTTCTGATCCTTCATCAGAAGTTTCATCTGCTAAGCAAGTACTTCAAGGGCCATCCTCAACAGTAAACAGCCCTCGAGAAAATACTTTCTCTGAGGAACGGTTACGCGATATGTCCCTGTCTGCCATTAAGGAATATTACAGGTACTCTATCTCTCCTTTCTGTCTGGTCATTATTTACTGTTACATTTAGGATATCACTCTGTGGAAACCTGTATAGGTACAATAGCCTCAAATTATGGTTTAGTTACGGTGAACAATATGAGAGATGACCATTGTTCCTTGGAATTTTAACAATATTTTCTGATAAATGGTTAAAATATGAGAGTTGTATGTTCGTTTTATTTACTTTAGACACGTATTAAAGTAAAGCTGCCATTAGTCAAGTTATTATAGGGTTATGCTGTTAGATTCTATTCTTTTTTGCTTATTGCTATCATGTGAAAGTAAAGCTGCCATTAGTTTGATGAGTTTGAATTACTGTTCTTGTGCAGTGCCCGAGATGAGAAGGAGATTGGTTTATGCATGAAAGACATAAATTCACCAGCTTATCACCCAACAATGATTTCTCTATGGGTTACTGATTCCTTTGAGAGAAAAGACAAAGAAAGAGAACTCTTAGCAAAACTTCTTGTTAACCTCGTGAAATCTTCTGACAACGCTTTAACCGAAGTCCAACTAGTGAAAGGGTAAAGTTCCCTAAAGTCACACTTTGATAAAATGTTTGTATGTCTTTAAAAAAATCTGCTGCCTTTTATATTTTGACAGGTTTGAATCTGTTTTAACAACTCTGGAGGATGCTGTGAATGATGCACCAAAAGCAGCAGAGTTTCTTGGGAAAATATTTGGTAAAAGTGTGACAGAGAAAGTAGTAACATTGAAAGAGATTGGTAAGTTAATCAGTGAAGGAGGAGAAGAACCAGGAAGTTTAATAGAGTATGGACTAGGAGGGGATGTTCTTGGGAGTGTTTTGGAGATGATAAAGACAGAAGCAGGAGATGAAGCTTTGGTTGAGATTCGCCAGAGTTCAGGTCTGAAGATTGAAGATTTCAAACCTCCTGCACCTAACCGGTCTAAGATATTAGAGAAATTTACTTAGGATGGGAACCATCTTTTGGGGGCTTCTTTCTTCTTCTTCTTTAAAGTCTTGTCTTTTTTTTTTTAAGTGGTTCAAAACTATTTTGTTAAAAAGGGAGTTTCTCTGTCTTATTATATAGCAAAACCTTCCTAAAATTTCATTTGTTTTTACAAGTTTTATTATCCTTTTGCTCTAAATACAGGTTCTGGTCTGAGTTAAATAGTTAATCGTACAGAAAAGTTAAATGATGTGGTCAATTTGAATTCTCGAGTAACAAGCCGACATCACATATCAAGAAAACGACGTCGGTTAGGGAAAGCCCATTTTTATTTAATTTATTTGAAGGCCCACATATTTTCATATAACTAGCATATTTGAGTCCAGTGTTTTGAGGCCCATGAAACAACCCTAGGGTTTTGTAAACTCGAACATAGAGGCAAGTATTTATAATCGAGCGTCAATTTGAATTCTCTCTATGAATAACAAGCCGGCATCACATATCAAGAAAACGACGCCGGTTAGGGAAAGGCCCATTAAAAGTTAAAACTCACAGACCTAAACATACCGTTATATTTAAACCCATTTCTACGTAATTTATTTTAAAGGCCCACTTATTTAATTTATATAGCATATTTGAGTCCACTGTTTTGAGGCCCATGATATCAGCCCTAGGGTTTTCGTAAACTCGAACATAGTGGCAAGTATTTATAATCGAGCAGTCAAGTAGAGTTTGTTTCTAGGGTTCTTCTGTTTCGGCGGTGTGTTTGTTCATCTTACTACTTCCCAAATGGTGAAGATCTTAACACACTCTGTTTTATTTTCTTCTTTCGTTTATGCAATTCCTTTAGGGAGCTGTAAGATTCATTTTCATGTTTCGAGATGTATAATTATCTTAGCTGATATCTGATTATACTAATGTAGATGTGATTTTTAAAATATTTATTCCGAATCCATAGCTAAACTCATATTTTAAGATACGGTGTTTGTTTGAATCTGTAACAGGCGAAAAGAACGAAGAAGGTTGGAATCGTCGGCAAGTACGGTAAGAATCATATATGATGGTAAAATGAAATTAATGATGATATAGTTATAGGTGTTTTTTTGCAATATGGTTGGTCTTATTCATTCTCAGATTTTTTGTCATTTGAGTATAAAATTAGTTATTAATTGAGTGTGTATGGTTCTACATTTGATGTATTAACAAGTCTTTTAATATGTATGATTGTTATATAGGTACTCGATATGGTGCGAGTATCAGGAAACAGATTAAGAAGATGGAGGTTAGCCAACACAGCAAGTACTTCTGTGAGTTCTGCGGCAAGGTGAGGGAGATCATCATCATATCTTATTTCCTTTTTCCTAATAATTTTTTAAATCTCTCGAAAAGATTTATTAACTTTGGTTTGATGAACTCCTTGTTGCAGTTTGGTGTGAAGCGAAAGGCTGTTGGTATCTGGGGATGCAAGGATTGTGGCAAGGTCAAGGCCGGTGGAGCTTACACAATGAAGTAAGTGTTGTTCATAGTTTGGGTTTTAATCTTAAAATAAAATGAAACATGTGTTCTGAGATGCTTTTGTTTGTTTATAAAATTGCAGCACTGCTAGTGCAGTTACCGTTAGAAGCACCATCAGGAGGTTGAGGGAGCAGATTGAGGGTTAAATTATCTGTTTTGTTTTTTTTTATTCTGTTTCGTTACTTTGAGTTTCAACTCTTATGTCTGTTGGTTTTTGAATTAAGACAGTTTTACTTTAAACAGTTAAGCAGTTTTTGTTCTGAGATTGAATTATTTTGCAAGTTCCATTACTAAGAATTTTTTGGTAGCACTCATAATATGGTTTAAGACTTCAAGCTTTTGATATACTGTACTTTACTTAACCGAAAATTTCGAAAATATGTGATTATCTCGAATAGAAAATATATAACAATTTCCGAAATTCACACTAAATTAGAGAAAAAATAACAATAATAAGCTGAGTGGTCAAACAACAGTAAAAAAACAAAATTCACTGGATTGTAGTCTCAAATGATCGTAGTTTTACCCCGATGAGCCAGGCTGCTCAAGATTCAAACTTCTAACTTCATTTTAGCTTTTATCATCCTCTACTCAACGACTGATTGTATTTCAAAACCGCAAGCTTTCGTTTCTGTTGTTCGTGATGCAAAAATCGAGCCACTAGATTTGAGAACACAGCGCAATCGTATCATGGATTGTGTACCTTAAAACCAAAGATTCTTGGAACGTAGGTCTGAGTTGGTTTCTGAGGCTTTAAGTTACCATAAGTCATCAAGAACAAGTGAGGGAATGTAGTTCCAAAGTAAGCTCCATCAATATCTGCATTATTCATTTAAGGTAAACGCTAAGATACAATTACTCACTTTAGGCTTCTGTATGCAAAAATGTTTAAAAACAAAAAAAAGGTTTTTGAACAGAGAAAAAGGATACTGCCTTGGTATTTAGATCGTGGGTAAGAGATATCTTCACATTTTGGGCAGTACATTTTCACAGTACTTGATCTAGGTATGTCTGATTGTCCAACAGGAAGACAAGACTGTCCACAACATAAAACTCTCGGGCATCTCCCGAAATCGCAGTTCTTAAACTTATCAGTCTACAGAGATCATTAACAACAAGTGAGGTTAAGTAACAATAAACACTAATAGAACTAAAAGAAACACAACCATTGCAGCCATTCCTTTAGTTGTCAGAATATAACGAACATGAATAAGACCATAAAGCATTTCAGCAGCTGATTCCACCATTTCATTCTGTTCTTCAGTAAACATCTCACCTAATTGATAGATAGAGATACAAAGATTACAAATTTTATATTGTTCTTTAAATGATTCCAGATCACACTTCACTTACTGTTGGAAGATTCAACATCTAAAATGAGATCAAGTGCATAATCATAATAAGGAACTTGACCACTTAATCCACAAAGATTGAAATCATCTTGTATATAATCTTCATCAACTTCACAGAAGAAATCATTCCCTCTCAAATTACAAAACCAAGAGATCCATGATATATCATCATCATCATCACCTTCTGATCCACTCACATCAGAACCTTCACTATCCGTTTCAGATTCAACTTCAAAACAAAACAAAAATCAATATAGATAATCCAATTGAGAAAGCTAAAAACCAATAGATGTGAAGAACAAACCATGTGGAAGCTGAGATTTAGCAGTAGAAGTTAATGAAAAGGGAGCTTTGTCTTTAGAAACGAAAACCCTAGATGTTGAAGTTGAAGATTTCTCTAGCTTCTTATTTAGTGGATCGTTGATTCGTTTAGCTCCACCGAGGATATCTGATCTCGACGATCCACCACTACGTTCCTTGTACATTATTCGATTTAGAGCTTTAGATTCTCAAAATCTCAGACTCTCTGAAGCTTGAGAGCTAGAAGGAGAAGAAATCTAGGGCTTTCCTCTTTTTTTTTNACAGAGTGGAGGCCAGGACATTGGAGATGTAAAGATGGTGGTCCTTTGTTTTTTCTTTTCTTTGTTAACTTTACAATGGGCCTCTATAATTGGGCCTTGCACGATACCAATATTAATGGGCCGACTAACGAGCGCAAGCGCCGTTGGGCGTGGGAGGTATCTGACGTTGGTCTGTATGAATATATTTTATTTTAAGTACTAGTTAAGGAAATAAAGTCAAGAATATTATTTTAAAATAAATAAATAAATCGAACATGAAGAGCACGAACTGAACTTTAAGCAAAATCTAAAGTTAAATCGTGTTTCATAATCTGAAGACATTCAAGTTGACGTCGTGCACAACTTTGCTTAAAAACTTTCTAATACTAGTATTTGTTGCTAGCCTGCTAGCAAATAATTTTATTATCAGCCAATTGTTTTTTTTATTCTTGAGAATTCAAGATTTTAGTATTTTAAAATTAGTACTTACAAGACTTATGTATCTATACTTTTTTTTTATGTTTATACAGAAATATTTTGATATTTTTCTATACTTTTTTTTTTTTATGTTTATACATAAATATTTTGTTTATACAGGAAGTTCGGTTTTTCGAGGGTCCCGTTTGAATATTTCATGTATATATATATATAATATACATAAAGGAAAATAAATAAATTTGTAAGAAATAAAGATTAGTGTTTAGCTTTTTTAATGATTTGTATTTTGTTATAAATATTTCTACATATTTAAAATTATATTTGTTTTTATTATTTTGGTTAGAACTTCTATTTTTTTGTTTCGTTTAGAATCTTAGCTTTTAGAAAATTCCGGTTTAAAAATTTGTGTATATATATATATATAATAAAAAAATTAAAAAAAAAATTACTTTATAGTTTTTAATAATTTTTCTTTTGTCATGGATATTTCTATATATTTAAAATTATATTTATTTT
>KE156468.1:70573-88026 GCA_000411055.1 Leavenworthia alabamica
TATCACGATAATTCAGCCTTGTAAACAGATGAAGTACTGTGTCATAAGGCAGACTGGTCCAATCCACATGCTGCTGCTGCACCTTTGGAGCTAAATCAACCTTATTCTTTCCTTTTTCCTCTACTCTTTGCCTCACCCTACGACTCATTTCTTACTTCAGATTTGTAGATAACTACAATCTAATCAGCAATCCTCTTGCACCTACCAAAATGAAACCATTTCGCTTATAAAGATACAATAACACAGATCCAAGAAAATCCAAACTATAGAACAAGAAGAAAACATAAGATCAAAAGTAGTCCCCAATTTGGAAAATTTAGATACCTAATGGCTCTAAAACTCACAAAACCAAATTGATCAAACGAATACAACTGAGAATGAGAAGAAGAATACTCACCAGTTTCAGACAACAAAAACCCTCGAATAGATAAGCGAGGAGAGACACAAATCTCTGACCTTACTATCTCAATTAAATACAGACAAACCCAATTGGAAATAAATTAAAAAAACTGAAAGAGTGATGATGTTGATGGTCGGAGAGAATTGAGACGAACACCAGAGAGAAGAAACTGTTTAAACACACACACAGAAAAAAAGATGGCAAAAAAACCAAAAACACCTTAAAGTTATCACCTTTAGAGAGAAAAAAAGAAGAAGAAGAAGTATATAGCCTTATTCCAAGCGACAGAGAAACAACGAAGAATTTGAGGAATTGAGGTTGAAGGGAGAGAGAGAGAGAAGAGAGGTGTTGAAACCACCACAGAGCTCATATAGGCTATTTGTAAATTGTAAAAATTGTAAGAGACCTTCTTCAATCACCTCCTTTGCACGGTACATTTTATATTAATTTACCATTCCTTTTTTTCTTCTCACTTTTTTAAATATTAATTTAATATTTTCCTTATTTATTTATACTCTTTTTCTTTAAATAATTTCATCCATTATTGTACAATCTGAATATTATCAATCGTGAAATTAACTTTTCTTTGAATATTTTATACTAATAAATTAGTATCTAAGGTATGAATAATATAATAATAAACTATATTATTATATATACACCTACTATATTAAACTTTATTTAAGTTTAAAATTACGAATTTTAGATATAAATGAAAATTAAATAATCTTCGACAGTTCAGAACAATGTTGGCTCCAAGTGTTCACATCACCAAAACTTTTCCAGATATGCAAATAATGAACAAAGAGCTTATAACGTTAACAAAAGTGATCCATCTAAAACTTCTGCAGATTCTGGAGATATAAACTAGTATAACAAAACTCTGCTATATAAAAGCCTTGCTTCTCTTCAGCGTTTTCTATCAGACCGCCATTGGTATACTGGTTTACCATTTGGATTGAGTATCTCATCTTCACGTAGCTTACGTTTACGACCTTTTTTCTATGCATCAAAACACTTAACAAGATTAGAGATGTTCTGGTTTCATAAAAACATTATTACCAAACAAAACAGTTGTGTTTGAAGACTGGTGATGTTTAATTACCTGTAGTTCTTTCTGCATTGACATATCCATGTATAACTTCTCTAAATCTTTAGCCCTGCTTTTTCGTGCCTCAAGGTCTCTATAGGATATATCCATTTTCCTGTTTTAAGAAATAGAAGATGAGTTTAGTTTTGTCCATTTGGTACTTTCTAATAACATATAAGGTAATTTCATCAGATACATACTTTTTAATATCTTTAGGAATCTCTATAGCAGAGATATTGCATTTGCTCCTAGTTTCAAACTCCAGTTCTCTAGCTTCCTCTCTATAAAAGAAAAACCAGAGTTACAAATCATAAGACAACACAAAACAATGTGGTACTACTAATGTCTTTTAAACGTCAAAGGAAAAAAGGATTCAAATGTTCCTGTGTACTTATGAACAATCATATCGTCGAGAAAGTTATGAATACACCAAGTAAAGAAAGAACTAAGAATATAATGATAGTAACCTGTCTTCTGCATAGTACACATGTCTACGGCTCGACTGACCCTCAGTACATTGCAGTGATGCAGTCAGCTTGTCAATTTTCTACAAAAGATCAGAAGGAACAAAGAGAAAAAAATATGGATAAATATGATTGTAACCAAAATGCTCTTCATGAAATGTGAAATTGTGAATGAGGAAAGATAACATACGTTTTTTTCACTCTGCCATTTTTGGAACACATATCCTATATCTTGAGTCTTCATTATCAACAGCTCTTCTGCAGAGTATTTATTAACCTCTTCCCTGAAAAACAATAGCTTTGTCAATATTTAGAGACCAAGAAAGAAAAAGAAAAAACAAACAATGAGAGTAGAAAAAGAGATAGTGAAAATAAAAAACAAGGAATTTGAATAAGCTTACTTTGGTTTATGAACTCCACGAACTGTTTTACTATTGATCATCTTAAAGTTAAATTCATCTGGATTTTTGAATGCTGCCTTCTGCCTAAGTCTCTGCAGTTAATCAAGAATTAAAAAAAAAGCTTTAAACGTTAGTTAAGAATCTCTCACAGACATCAAATCAAAATCTTAAACAAACAAATGTCTAGAGGCCTGAGATCAGTAGATTGAAAACAGAGTGTAGTAGTACATTTAAAGTATCCTGCTTTTGGTGATAAGCTTTAGCTCGGATTACATAATCCTTATGCTTCTCAAGCAGTCCAAATCTCTTCCTTGCTTGCCTGATAGGTTTTTTGAAAACATATCCAAACTTAATAATTGAAAAATTTGGAAAAAAGAACAAAGGACTAAGAGCTTACGGTTGAGATCGCTCCTTATGAGCAGGCCTTGGAACAGCATTACGCAGTGACGACATTGTTCTAAACTCTGCAATTACAAATCACGAAACTGTGAGATTAAGAGATGTTAAACCTAATCGAACCGACTAACCTAGTAGAGCTCACGAACTTAACGAATTGAAACTCAAATCATAATCTCAGTATGAATCAACTCAAACAAAGCTATATCCTCAACTCTAAAACTTTTAACTACGAATTAAAACTGGATTCAAAATACAAAAAGGAACAAAAAAACAAAAGTATCATCTCACGTGAAATTAGACGACGTCCAGAAGAAAGAGGAGAGTAGAAGAAGAAGTCGCCGGAATAATTTCACCGATAATCTGCAAATCGATTTCTAGAAAGGAGAAGACAAGTCGGCGAGATGAAATAATTAGGGTTTGTTGGAGATAAAGGAAAAAACTTAAACCGAACCTTCTGTCTCATCCTAAAGGTTTAATTTTAATTGGATACATTTACTCATTTACCCTTTCAGTGTTGTGATGCTTTAATTGGATACATTGTTACAATTACAATTTATTTATTGTTTCGGGGTGTTTCCTAAAGAGTGCCAAAACTTGGGGTAGAAAATATAAAAAACAAAAAAAAGAACTGAAGATAGTAGAATAGAAAGTTGGAGGATGTACAGAGAGATGCTTAAAACGTGATCGAACGACCAAGCAACAAAAGTAAACTATGATTATGACAAATGTCTCGAAACATCACTACATGATCTTTACAACTCTTATGTAATTTTTAACCTCTTCATGAAACTCATAAGATAATGCCTAAGCAAAGAATTATTTGGTTTTTGTGATGTAGATCCACAATTGGAGATTAATTACATGTGACGTCTGAGTAAAACCCTACTATTGTCCTCCTCTGACAATTCTGAATACTGAGCAACTCCACATCAAAAACTTCAAATTGCTTTGAACTGAAGAAAGTTGAAGGTCCCACCTGATTAGCCCAATGATCAAGTAAGGAACATTGCTTAGTCAGAAACATGATCAACCAAAGTGAAGACAAATGTAAGGGATCAAGTAAGAACTAACCGGAGGTCCCAGTTCTGGAGGTATGATAATCCTTCTTCGTCCACCGGGTTTCATGTCACGAATTCCCATTTCAAATCCTGTATCATCATTATTTATACAGTGAAAACAAATCTTCAAAACGTTTCCTTTCAAGATACTTGTTCAATATCATACAATAACAGGGCAATAAGTTAAAAGACATTAACTTACCTGGAACAAGTGCATTGGTTCCCATGCGGATTCTAGCAGGAGAGCCTTGAATATAAGTACTATCTATTCGCCTTCCGGACTCATTGTAGCCAATGTAGTGAAAAGTCACCTGTCAAAATACCAATAAAACTCAATCATGTCTTCAATTATATCGAACTAAAGAGCATACACCAATTCCATATATGATCGAACTTGAGATAAGTTAAGTAAAGGAGCATACAAAGTAGTAGTACCTGTTGACCATCTTTTGGGCAATCACCTTGACCAACATTGAAATCGCGATATATAAGACCTGAATCAGCCTTGATGTAATTATCTGGAGCTACAACCTTAACCTCAAAGCCTGCACTATATCAGCAAAAACATAAACACAAACAAAAGAAGAATAAGTTTGAAGTAAGAAATAATCAATACTCAGAACAACAAACAATGTTGTAATAAAAAAAGCTTAAACCTTGTCTAACAAAGTTTGGAAATTGGTCAGGAGCATTGTTCTCTCTCTGTATCCTCTTGTTCTGTTGTAGTAAACGTCTCTCATCATAAGGGCTATTCGATTTAGTCTTGCCAGATGAAGATAACGCCGGAAACAATAAACACGGCGAACTAACCAAAACATAAACAAGACTTCTCCGACTCAAACTGCAATTCAAAAAAAAAAAACTCACTTCATCTCCAGAATATATGTATAATAAAAAAGGAAAACTCTCAAAATTTCAAATTTACCTTTGGTCTTTTGGTTCTTCACTCACTGAACAACCTGCCGACGAGCGTTTACTCCGTTTTTCACCTACAATAACTCAGCTTACTTAATTGGAAGACCTATGAAAGTTTTCAGAAATTACGACGAACTCACATAGAATTGTAAGCCTTGGAGAGAGAGGAGCTGATAAAATCATCATTGTCACCATTGCTTCTCCCTCCGATTCCTGCAAAATCCAGTGTTAGTTATCCTTTTCTTCTGCGTTTAATTTCATGGATAATTACGTTTTGATCCTTCTATTTTCAGTTTATCATAATTTGCACCCAGAACTTTATTTTGAAACTAATTCTTCGTTGTTGTCCATAAGTTAAAAATTCAATTTTATTCAACAATATTAACTTGAAACAGAGAGAGTACTGACAACTCCAGATTCTCTCATCAACAATGCTGGTAGATAAAAAATTACAATAATAATACAAGTAAATGATGCAATAAATGGGTGGTGACTGGTGAATGAGTGTTATCTGAAATTGTTGTTTCTGATAATACCAGTGACTCCTCCTCCTCCTCTAGGTTGTTCACCTGATATAAGTTTCTGCAACCTGATTTGTTCTCGGAATTTGGCTATGAACTCACCAGCTTTTCTATCAACCTCATTATGGTCATGACTTGCATTACTTTGGCTTTCCCAAGCACCTTCTTCTTTTTCCTCTAAAGTTACTTGAGGTTGCTGCTCTGTCTCAGCCTCAGTCTCTTCCACAGCATCCTCTTCTGGCTCGAATTTAGTGCGAGTTTCTGAACTTTTCTCCTGGTGTAGTACAATTGATAGTTCTTCTTGTCGCTGTCTTCTTGATTTTGTTCTTCCACGGCTTTCTACTTTGGCTTCTGGACGATCATCAGACGAATCTCCATCGGTCTTTACATCTTTCCCATGACGATCAGATCTTATGGTTCTCACAGACTTTCCTCTTAAAGATGATGATGTTACATTACTAGAAGCTCTCCAAGAACGTGGTTCAAGTCTTGGACTGTTTGGTTTCAATTCCTTGTTACTATTATTACCAGGAAGGTCTCTTTTTCTTGACTTATCCGAATCCTCAGTGTCATCCTCTATGTTTCTTGTGACATCTTTCTCCGGTAAAGTGTCACGTCCCACTCGAGAAGAATGCTTTGCACGCCGCGACATTTTATCATTCTTTGGTTGGAACGATTCACTGAACTTCTCATCTTCTGCTGATAGCTCCAATGAGTCGTAACTCCTTCCTTTTTTGACTCTTAACTTGTTATGGTCCGCCACCAATCCTTTCCTGATATTATCTTCAAGCAAATGTGTATCACTCTTTTGCTGAAGATCAAATCTTTTACTTGCGGAATCATCTGTACCACCAATTGGAGATGAGATGGACTCAGGAGGATAGGATCTGCGAGACTTGTTCCCTCTCCGAGAACTTTCAGCAGTCAATTTAACTGTTTTAGATCTCCGTTCCTTGTTAGTAAAGAACTCTTTTCTTCTGCCTCTGACTTTGTTCCCCTCTAATTCATCTTCAAAGCCTTTCCTTACATCCTCTTCTAACAATGAACCATCACTGTAATGCCTAGAATGTGAGGCACGCCTGTGAGTATCATCATCATTTACTAATTCTGGCAAATGCTTGTGAGTATCATCCATCACTAATTCTGGCGATGGTGGAGATAAAAGCAATGAGGGTGATGGAGGCAAGGATGGTGAACTAGACCCTGATGAGCCTTGAAGACTCTTTTCCTTCACCAATTCTTCAACATTCGAGTTTAGGGACTCTTGTGAAACAGAACGAGAAGGCGAGAATCTGTTCTGAGTCTGAGAAGCAAAACTAGAATGTGATGAAGAAGAAGAAGAAGTAACCGTAGACCGAGCAGAGGATGTCGATTTGTGAGTCGCAAACTGAGTTTCATCTATAGATTGAGGATGAAAATCTGAAGGATAGTTTTCTCCCATTCCCATCATTTCAGGGCTAAAATGCCATGGAACAACAGGTGAAGCCGGAGCAGCCAAAACCTCATCAAAAACTTCACCAGCTTTCTCATCTACAGCTGCTCCATCAGAGCTATCAGCAAAAGAGCTATTATTATCTTCAGGAGCTACATTATCTCTCAAAGCTGACCTTAAACTCCTAACTGGCAAGCCTAGTGACTGATGAACAACGTGACCATCAAGACCATAAGCTGGTCTAGCAACAACAACCTTAGATCTTCCTTGAAAATACTGTGAATTCCAAGCTCGGACTTCATTAGTTTTATTACTATATTCAGACGATTCTTCTAATTCGTTAAAAGACTCAGATTTTCCAACCACAGAAGCTCGAGGAGTACATACATCAATCGAACAATTCTCAAACTCGCATGAATTCTCAAACTCTTCTTCATCAAAAACCGAAGAAACCTGGAAGATTCTAGAAATATAAGACAACGAAGACTCATCTACACGGCTACTTGTCAAATCAACAGATGATTCAACATTCTTACGGCTAAACAACCCATAAGCAACAGCAATGCCGACGAAAACTAGGTGAATTAGTTCCCAGAACTTAGTAAACACAGTCTCACCGATGAAATCAGGAGCTCGAGAAGGGAACAACGGCAAGGCCATGAGAAACAAAGCGAACAGAACACACTTACAGAAGAATCCTCCTCCAGTGGATTTCGAACGAGGCTGAGTAGAGGAAACAGATGGCGATACAACATTAGCCGGAGAGCGACGCTTGGTGTAGTGATTAGGAGACGACGCCATTGATGAACTTGAAATCTCTCAAGTGTAGAATTGGATAATTAGGGATTTAAAGGATTCGTTGGCTATGTCAGGGAAGAAAGAAGACTTCGAAGCTACGTAAAAGACAGATCTAACATTTAAAAAAATAAAAAGCTGTTCAGAGAAGAGAATGAGTGAGAAATGAAACTATCTGCAACTCACAAAAGCAAACAAGCCGGCTTCACAAAACCGTCGCCGAGATTTACGGAACTGACCTTTGGCTTTATTCGAGAAAACGCTGTCGTTTCATATCTTTTTGATTTCCGTTTGGTTTAGTAGTGATTCCCGGTTTGACATAGTTGAAACCAATTCGGTTGGGATTTTTAGTTTTGATTCAGTTTCTTCGCAAGGACGGTGTCCACCTATATAGTATATGGGCCTATGGCATACCTTAAAGGCCCATTTATTTTATTTTCTCTTTCTCTGTCGGTTGAGATCTTTTAACATAAGGAGGGAAAATAAAACATATCTTCAGTGTTCTGCAAGAGATTCTAATGGTTTATGTGGACCCAAAAATGACAAATACAGACCAGATGCTATGTTATGTCACGTACATGTCTCGATATTCGTATTGGCTAACATTTATTTCCATATGCAAACAACACACGCTTGCTCAGTCAATCACAACGCCTTCATTGCTTCTTTTACTTATAAACTAATCATCATAAGTGCCAAGAAAAATCACAAAAAAACAATTAGACTATGAGAACTAGACCAACTCTTGCAAAGACATTCCAAGATCGTTTCATCTTACACTAACAAAAACAAACAAATAACCAAACCGATTATCATTAGCCAGATCTAGTGAGAACCAGCTGCTGGACGTTGCCGGAGAGGAATAGCAGCCCATGGATTCATAGGCCCCATTGAAGAAGTTGACGTAACCACAGGAGGAGCCACTGAAGAAGATGAAGATGTAACGGCGACTCGCTCACAAGAAGGACACATTGTGAGAGTAGTGGGAGGTTTCATGTGCATGTATAAGTGTGGTGAAAGCTTTAAAGCTCTAAGCTCACTCACTTCCTTTTGTAATCTTCGATTCTCCTCCGTTAGATTCTCGCAACATCTTTTTAGATATTCACAGTCTACTTCTGTTTGTTTCAGCTTCGTCCTATAACACATTCAAAACCATAATTAAACCGAAATCAGAACTAAACCGGAAACGAAAAAACCTGAATTACATTTAAGTCACCAAACTATTTGAATTTACGAAATTAACCCAAAAGATAATACAAAGTTTTACCTTGCCCGACGGTTTTGGAACCACACTTCAACTTGTCTTGTTCTCAGATTCAATTGCTTAGCCAAAGCCATCTTTTGCTTCTGTATCAACCACCAAAAAATTCAAGTCAAATTTGTGAAGAAACATAAATCAAACAGACAATAATATTACGAAAATGCCACTGACTGGATTAAGTGTGCTATGTTCTTTAAAAGTCTCTTCGAGGACCAAAGCTTGTTCTTTAGACAAACGGAGTTTCTTCCTCGAACCATCGTCTCCGTTGCCGCCACCATCTTCATCATCACTACCGCCGCCAAGCGAGCATGAAGCTCTCTCCGCCTCGTTATCTTCTATTCTTCCTCCTCCCAGTGCAGCAGCCACCAGCTCACGTTCGCTCTTCTTCCCGCTCATCGCGCTTGAGATGGTGCTGTTTGGAGACGAGACTCCGGCGTCTTCCTCAACGTCAATGACCACAGTCGATGCAGCTCTGTTCATATCTATTCCTCTAAGAAACGATCTCATATCGGAGTTTCTCTCTGCACGTTACGTTTAGAATCTTTAGAATTACACGAATAAATTCCTCTACCGATTAAAATCAGAAAATGTAATAAATCGAAAGAATAAAGATCGGATCTAAAACAAAGAAACCTTCTAAGCATAAAAATATCATATTAAATATGAATATAAATTGACCAAGACTTAGACTAAAACAGGAGATGTATAGTAAGAAATTCTTATAAAGAAGTTAAAATATTTATTGCAAAAATCATTGAACATCTGGGAAAATAAAAACGTACCTGAAGATTGAAACATGTTAATCCAACTATTCTGAATGTTTTGACGATGGCCGTAATTGTTCTGCATATGCATGTGAGCTGAAGACGAATGAGAAGCCAAAGGCATTTGATTTAACATCGGAGACGGCTCGTTCTGATTAAACCCTAAACTCAAGCTCAAGTTTAGCCCCAAACCATCATCTCTTTCACCCATTTCTCAACCCAGAAAAAAAAATCCTGGATTCTCAAGATTTGTTCAGAAAAAATGAATTAGCTATTCTCTCTCTCTTCTTTAATGATGTTGTGCCACTGCCTCAACACTTGTGCAGCAGTACAGTTTAAAAGATATGGCTTATGTGTGTATTTATATGCAAAAGAGTTTCTCAGACAAAGAGATATGGGGTTGTGGGGAAGCTTAGGGTTTCAATGATGACTTGTGTCAGAAAGACCTCTGTTACCTCAATGATGATATATACTGCAAAAAAAAACAGCTTTTTTAACTTAACCATGGTTAAAATTTAAAACCAGGAGTTATTACTTTTACCTCACATTATTTTTCAACCATAGTTAATATTAAAAAAAAAAAGTCCAAGTTGGTCTTGTCTTTCTCTCATTTTTTTCAGTTTTGTTAATTGTAAATTGAAACTACTCTTTAATTACATGGCGTTTAATCTTATTATATTTATCTATAATAATATTTACCATATACATTATCTCAAATTTTACTAAATATGGATAATAGTAATTTATTTACCCAAGTTTCGATGTTTTATAAAAATGTATTATTTTTTAAAAAGATGTAAAGAAAGCTCTTTTTCAAAAACCCACAAGTTTAATTGCTTTCATAACGAAAGTGGCTTTTTTGCTCGTTGACCGTTGACCAATAAGAAATGGATTAAAAAGCTGCGGTTGAAAACAGACCAGACTGTAGAATCCACGCGCGCTGGTGAGTAATGAAAAATATACTCGTAATAATTAATGAATCATCATCATGATCATTATCAACATCATCATCATCATCATATCATGCCTTATTGCTATCATCATATCCCTACACTTCTCTATCTGACTAAGTGGGTCCTACGTATCTCAAAGACAAACTTTCTCGCAGCTTTGCCTTTTATTTTTCCTTTTAACATATGAAGAAAATTTAAAGGCAAAACTATACTAGTCATTTTATAATTTTTGAATGATGTATAATATTTAATTTTTATTATTAAAACTAAATTAACAAATATTACATAGATAATTGAAAAATATTAATTATTTAAATTTTTTGAGTAAATATATAATTAAAATAAAAAATTTTAAATTTTTTTAATTTTATATGTAAAAAATACAAAATCTGAAAAGAGAGAGTAATATTTTAAGTTGGTATTTTACTTTCATCAGTGATATTTTGTTATAATGTTTTTAGCACTTTTATTTTGTGTCATTATTTATATTTTTCTCATTTTTTAATAAGAGTATTTGTCTTACTTGTATTTATAAAACCTTAAAACGGTGCGTTTTATAAAAAGAAGGCGTGAGTAGACGCGCGAGTGAGACGAGTGAGGAAGAAAAAGAAGCGGTGGGCTCAAAATGGGTATGGAATCAGGAGAGGGCAGAGATACGGTGTCGTATTGATAGACTACACAGAGCCTAAGTGCCCTAAACACTGCAATAGATTGAAGTTGTCTGTAAAATCCAACATGCATTTCCATTCTCATCCCATGCCCTTCCTCCTTCATTTATTGTTTCTTTTTTCCCAATGTTTTAACTTTAATAATTAATAATAATAACATTTTTTTAATTAAACTGGTATAGTAATTTATTTTATCTGTCAGTCAAACATAAATAAAAACGCATGACAAGTCGTGTTGTTAGATTTTTAATTATGTCAAAAAAATAAATAATTATTTCTGTTTTTTGTTTTTATGTTATTGATAATAATGTCATCATTACTTCTGCCTTTACTCTTCAAGACTTTTAGCGGTTACATAGATAAGACAGGTCAGGTTTTTCTTTTGTCAATTCAAAATGTGTTTTAAGTTTTTTACATTTCAAATGATATAAATTATATCTAAATCAGTTAGTATCATTTAATTGCCATCAATAACATTATAACACTTACTTGGATTCTCAGACAAAACAGAAAATGATTATGAACAAAAAAAAGATAATGAATACAACATTCTTACTTAACAAAATTTGACTTATGGGAGACAATTAGGGCTAAACATTCGGGTAAACGGATCGCATTCGGGTAAAACTTATTAAGGATCGGTATATCAAGTTTAGAAATGTAGTTTCCAATATAATAATTTTATCGGATTCGATTCGAATTCAGATTTGGGTATAGATCGGTTTCGGATGCTGAAATATTGACAAAAAGAACAAATTTATTAAATTTTAAAAACATTAACTAAAATTTCATAAACATAAGTAAAAATTTATAATAATTTAATTATTTATATATATAATTAGATTTCGAATTTTAATCGATGGGTTCAGATTCTGGTACGGGTTTTCGGATTTAAAAATTTAACATCCAATAGAATAATTTTTCAGATTTGGATTCAGATTCGGATAGTTAAATCAAGTTTGGATCGTGTACTTAGACTTGGTTATTTTGCCCATGTCTAGAGACAACTGGACTAAAATATTATTTTGAAAAGTCGCCATTGTTGTCATCATTTTCTCTATATTTAAAACATGTCTATCCCAATGTTCCTTGACTGTTGAAAAATATCTATACATGTGCTTTTGTAAATGCGACCGAAGTAAGAAGGAAATAAATGTAAACAAAAACGTGGAAAAAAAACTATGTATACGTACGTTAGGCTTAGGCCGTAATTGACCGCAATACTTAATTGGTTACTATTTTTACGTGTATAAATCGTATATGCAGATTATCTCGGATCTGAAATTGAACGGTCTAGATTTCAAGAAAATGACCTTTCACTAGTATTTTCTGCTTTATGTCACTAAGATTTTGAAAATTTTTAAAACAACAAAGTAGACTAAATAGATGAATCAATAAAAAAAAAAAGCTACATACAAATTTATTGGTCTCTTAAACCAAAATAAAAATAAAACTTTATTAATCTCAATCCTTTCCTTTATTTTTTACCGTTTTACGAATTATTGATATCTTTCACGTGAGAAAGAGACAAGTTGATATCGTCGACAATTGTAAAAGTTGGATATATATATATATATTTTAAAGTAATTAATACTTTGGTATAGTGGCGAGATCATGTATTGAAATAAATTAAACTAAGCATGGGTAATTGGGTATGTGTTCACGGATATTTTCAGACACAACATACATAAACACCACCGCCTATTAATGAAGCAGACAGTTACGAACTCATTATGACACGCCAACATAACATTTTAAAACATATCACATAGTCATATTCAAGATTTGTGACACGTTTGGTTAAGCCATGTATCTTTATTAAGCCAACATAACATTTTAAAACATATCACATAGTCATATTCAAGATTTGTGACACGTTTGGTTAAGCTATGTATCTTTATTATGTTAGCATCCGACTAATTTTTTATAAACAAAATATACAAATACAGAATCTGGAAAGGAAAAAGAGAACTGAGGATCTAAAGAAGAAGTGGAGGACACGACGTCACGTGCATGAGCATGTGAGAAGCTGTTGACGTGGCGATATGTGGACCCCAGCGACCACACTCGTGCGGTGTAATATTGTTCCTCGACGACCAGACATCTCACTTCTCTACAATTATTTGGACATATATCTCACGCGCTTTACCGTCCGCGTGCACACCTCCACGCCTCGTTTTTAAGATAAATATATACTACATAATTTCGAAATTTTAGTACTTAAAAATATATGGAATTTTAGAAAAAATATGCATATTAAAAATATTTTTATAATCATTAAAATTCTAACTAAATAAAAATATTCTTATTTTCATCAATTTAAAATAATTATTATGCATAAAAATTATCATAAATATCAATTTTAAATAATTTTTAACTATACAATTAAATAATAGCTAATAAATTTGTATAGAAATTTATCAAATTTTTCGTATTTTGAAAAAAATAAAATTTTTAAAATATTTTATATTTTAAAACAGAAAGAGTAATTATTTATATTTTAATCTATAAATTAGATGTTAATATAATAAATTAACCATGGGCGTGAAAGTAGTCAAATCTGAATGTTTGGTTATAGACGGCGATCTAAACAAGCTTGTTATAGTTACCTAATAATGAGTTCTTCAGGTTAAGGTATGACTAATCAAATAATTAGTCTACCAATTATTATTATTATTATTATTATTATTATTATTATTATTATTATATATGTTATTACTAAAGTCCAATAATATTATTATAATTCTTACTTCACGTGAAAATTTATCGTCTAGTTATCCATGTGCTATAAAAGATTTTGTTATGTATATATTTTGTGGCTTTGTCTCAAACTTTATAATTCGTGATTTGTTTTCTCTCTTTTATTATTATAGATTTGTAGGATTCAATAAAATAATAAATAATTAATTAGAAGCGGTTGCAAGGGACCAGAGCGAGTGGAAGCCACGTGACGAAGATGTGTAGAAGAGCATGGGTATTTTATCATTTCAACTTACTCCATTTGTATGTCAGATTAATCACGTGGACGTAAGTAGTCACGTGACATAAGGTCCACGTGTCATACTTAAAAAGAAAAAGGAAAATGACACGTGGTCCTACCTTCGCACCGCTCTCGCGCGTGTCTCATTGTCCCTCTCTCACCGGACACCCAATTTCTTACCCAATCATTTGGTACGACTCTTTACGATTTTATCCTTGGGCCATCATTTACACATCAAAGCCTCAATGGCAAAGCAATCTCGACTTAACCGGTACATTTATCCCGGTTAAATATTTTAATTTCGATTTGAACTATGAATGGCAAAAGAGTAATTTCCCACAAGTTGTGGGGGCTCTCCGATCATTTCATTATACCGTATAGACGGCACGGGAAGAGGAAACACACCGGTGAAGAGAAACCCTAATCCCCAAAAAATCGACCATGTTCATGATGGTTAGATTGAAATTCGCAGTGATCTTTCATAATTTCAGTACGGTGGCGGCGAAACATAGAAGAGTTCCGTCCAAGTACAAGTCTCTAGCCATCGGAAAAGCCCAACAAGCCATTACTGACTATCTCCACACCACTAAGTCTCTCTCCTACACTCACGCTGAACACATTGCTACAAATGCCTCTGTTTCAATCCGTAATCTCATCCTAAAGCTTGATTTCTCTGTACCTACCTTCTCCAAATCACTTCGTAAGCATCTCAGTTACTTCCCTATTAACGAATTCGAGTTTTTCTTTGAGAGCATTGGTATTGATTACAACGAGGTTAGTGAGTATTTACCTGAGAAAAAATTCTTCTTTTCTGAGGATCGTAGTGCTTTGGATGCAGCTTGTGCGTTATCTAAATTTGGGTTTCCTTGGAATAAGCTTGGTAAGTTGTATAAAGAGGAAAGGTTGATTTTTATGCAGAGTCCTGAAGAGATTGAATCTAGGCTGCTTAAGTTTAAAGATATAGGATTTAGTACAGTCTCGGTGATTGGTATTTGTTTAGCTATTCCAAGTACTCTTTGCGGAGGTGGAGAATTGAGTTCAGATGTACATTGTTTGTTTGTTAAGCTGAAGAGACTTTTTGATGAATTTGATTCGCAGCATCTCTTTGAAGAAAATGTGGATTCTTGGCATTCTATTAGTAGGAAAATTAGAGTCTTTTACGATTTGGGTTGTGAGAATGAAGTGGTGTGGGAGTTGATGGGTAGAAATAAACCACTTTTTATGGAATATTCAGAAGAAGATCTCATGGAAAAGATTGAGTATTTTTGTAGGTTTGGTGTTAGTAAAGAAGATGTTGCTCTTTTGATTCTTCGGTATCCTGTGATTTTGAATTTTGATCTAGAGAAGCCAGTGATCTCAGTTACAGGAATCCTTAAGCATTTTGGATTGAGCGAGGATGAAGTGGATGTTGTTGCTCAGAAATACCCTTACGTTTTGGGTAGAAACAAACTAAAGAATCTGCCTCATGTGCTTAGAGCAATAGATCTCCATGAAAAGATCTTTGATAGATTGAAGAATGGGAACCATCATTTACTTGCTAGCTATTCGTTGATGGATCTTGATAAAGATTCAGACAGAGAATATCAAGAAGGCTTGGAGGAGATTCAACACTCAAGAACCAAAACACACCATATCCAAAAATTAGATTTCCTTCATGAAATAGGTTTTGGCCAAAACGGCATGACCATGAAGGTACTACAAGATGTCCATGGCACGTCCATAGAACTACGCGACAGATTCCAAATCCTACTAAACAATGGCATGGATTTCTCAAAGATATGCATGTTAATAAAAGCAGCACCAAAGATCTTGAACCAGAAACCAGATAGCTTGCAAGATAAGCTAAGGTTCCTATGTGGCGAAATGGAAGATTCTTTAGAGTACCTAGAGATTTTCCCAGCATATCTATGTTTTGACCTGGAGAACAGAATCAATCCAAGGTTCAGATTCCATAAATGGCTCATGGCGAAAGGGTTGAGCGAAAAAAGCTACTCAATTGCAAGCATTGTAGCTACAAGCGAAAAAGCCTTCATAACTCGTCTATATGGGATTCATCCAGCAATTCCAAAACATTGGTTGGAACGTTTCTCCTGCAGAAAAAAACCAGATAACAACACTGTATCTTAACTAAACAAGAAACCCTTTTTAGATCTTGTAGCAGATGGAGCTGTGCCCTTCAGATTTATGGACCTGAACTCAAAGAACCTTGTTGGCTGAGTTCAAGAACGCTATGAGAGTGTGGAGATGGCAGATAAAACGTTTGTTTGTTAGTGGGATGTAGAAGTGATTCGAAAATTTGTTAGTGGTATGTATTGTGGTAACACTGAAAGATTATATACCTTTTTGTATATTGATAAATTATTACAAATTGGTTAGTTTTGGGCTATATATCAACCTTTCACGTGTCATAGTCACGTGTCGGTGAGAAGTTGCAAAACGTGGGACCAGTTTGACGCGGTCGGAAAAATAATCGGGCTTTGTTTGTTGTAAACGGTTCGGTTAGTTCAAATTGTTTGAAGTTTTGTAAATCAAGCAACTAGGTGCGTGCAGTTCACGTGCGTCTTACGTTTGGAACACTTGTGTCTCGTGGGGGCAGAGGATGTAAATTTAACGACTTGAGTGAGGGTAAAAGAGACATTTAAAGTAATTATATCTTTTTTTTTTGGGAGATTCAGCAATAAGTATAACATATGATATAACCGCTGCTTTTGATTTTCTGGTTATATCTCTCTCTCTCTTCACATTCGCTCTCTGAAGCTTTGTTATTTTTATTTTGAATTCTCTGTCATTAGGGTTTGGTATTTTAATCGAATCGATTGTATTATAGATGTTCCGTCAATCGATGGTGTTTCCTCCGCCGATCCATGGTTCCGATAATACGCCGTCGCAACAGCCAACTTCACAGCCGCCGTCGGTAGTAAACGCGAGTGAAAGTTCTAGACGGCAACAACATATTGCTACAGCTTCTTCTTCGCCGGTGAAATCTCATCCGCTTCATAACTTCCCTTTGTCTGATCTCAGGTGGGCTTTGAATCACACCAATACACATCGGTTCCGTAAAGCATCAAGTAGATCTCCACTTCGTGAAGCTAATAATACTGGGAAAGGGAATCTTATGATCGAGGAGGTGAACGAAGCATCTGGTGGTAGTAATTTGAGACCGGAGAAGAAGAAGAGGAAGAAGGAGAGCGCCGCAGCTGGTGATAATGACTTCGTTGCAGATCGATCTGGGACTAAGTCAACGTCGCCTGATGGTAGATCGAAGATCTTTATCCGGATCCGAACGAAGAATAGCGAAGAATCAGCTGAGTTCGCCACCACCGTCTCCACCTCACCGGCTGATAACGCCGCC
>KE156468.1:89588-102573 GCA_000411055.1 Leavenworthia alabamica
GTGACATTAAAGAAAACGTAATAATAATAAAATACCATTTCGTGACATTTTCCAAAAAATATATACTTATATCCTTTTATCATATACTATATAATAAAGTGTCCATTATTACATAACATAACAGAGTCATAAAACATAGATAAGAAAGAGAGTAATGGAGTCTCCTAAATCTAACAATGAAGATAGCTACCAAAACATCTTTGTAATGCGTCATGGTGATCGTATCGATAACTTCGAACCACTCTGGGTCTCAACTGCTGAGAGACCTTGGGATCCACCTCTTATTCAAGATGGTATGATTCGAGCCTTTCGTACCGGTCAAAGGATCCGATCTCAAATCGGGTTTCCGATTCACCGTGTCTTCGTCTCTCCTTTCCTCAGATGTATACAAACAGCTTATGAAGTCATCACAGCTCTCTCTGCTGTCAATGTTATCGATCCCAATGCTATGTCTTCCAAAGATGTTCCTTCCATTGATAAAACTAAGCTCAAGGTTTAAACTTTAGATCTACCATAAATTTCAAATCTTTTTTCAGTTTAATAGTATAAATACTTCGTTGAGCTGAGAGAGATGTTTATGTTATTGAATAGGTTGGAATTGAATTTGGTTTGTGTGAGATGTTGAACTCAGTAGCTATAAGACGTGAGCTTGCTCCTAAAGATGGAAACTTTGACTTCAAAATTTCAGATCTTGAAGCTATGTTTCCTGAAGGAATGGTTGATCATAATGTTGATATGGTTTATAAAGAGGTTGGTTCTCTTAATCTCTTTATCGAGTTTAGATTTTTGTTACTTAGTATTGAACTTTAAAAGATAATGAATCATTGTATTCAGTTACCAAACTGGGAAGAGTCAGTTGAAGGTTGTAGAGATCGATATGTTAAAGTTGTAAAAGCTCTTGCTGATAAGTATCCTTCAGAGAACTTACTCTTAGTCACTCATGGTAACTTAAACCAATCAAGATTCTCACTTTTTTTGCTTCTTGTTGTGATCTTATTATTTATGTGATGGAATCTTCAGGTGAAGGAGTTGGAACTACGTTTTCGACGTTCTTTAAAGATACAACTGTATATGAAGTAGACTATTGTGCTTTTGTTGAATTGAGAAGAGAGGTTTCAAGTAAAGATGGATCTGTTAAAACTGGAGAGTATGAAGTGGTTTTGAGTCATGGTCAAGCTGGAATCAGGTTTAGTCATGATCCTGTTGATCATGATCCTATTATAAGTCAAACTCCGGTTTAGTCAATCATGTGTCTTCAATGTTCTCTGTTTCTGTAACTTTGGTTTGTACTCTGTTTATGTACCTTGGTTTGAGTATTTGAATTTGCTTATGTATGAATTACAAAAAACATTGTTTGTTTTAAAAATATGAGTTTCAAAACCTGCATCTATATTTTCCTCATTACATTAACTAATAATATTTTTTAATTGAATACCATAAAGTAGTCATGGGCATAAAAACCGAACGAATTATATCGAAATGATTCGAATTTAAAAAATAAAAACCGAACCGAACCGATCAGTTTATTTGGTANTATTTTTTGTTATATTTTTATTTTTAATGTTTTTTTTTTTACTTTTTCTGTTTTTATTTATTTTATTTAATATATTTTTTTATATTTTAAATCGAATCAAACAGAACTAACTCAAATAAATAAAAAAATTAAAATATATTGTTATTCTTATTTTACAACCGAACTAAAACTGAAATATAATAACCGATCGGAGATATTTTAATATCCAAAACCAAACCAATCTAATATGATTTAATACTCAAAATAAATCAAGTAACACTTTTAAAAACCAAAGCGAACCGATATGTTTATTCAGTCTTAAAAAATGAGTTTTATAAAAATTTTAAAAATCGAATAACGAACCAAACCGAACCGATGTGATTATTCGGTTTTAAACGGTGAGATTTATAAATTTTTAAAAAACCGACTATCGATTATTACGAACCGAACCGACGATTCCGAACGTCCATGTCTACCATAAAGTAATTTATATCAGTTTACCAAGTATACACTGTGCAATCATGCTACGTACTGACGTAGTTGATGGGTTCTGAAGGTAAATTACGACGTTGAGATAGTCAAACAACATATCACGACCATAGTTTCTTGTCTCTTTTCATTTTACGTATATAATATTTTATTTTATTACATAAATATATACAGACATGTTATTTTCATTTAATTTCACATGGAGTTAAGTTATTCGATAGAAACATTTGGACCCACTATAACGAAAATATAGGGAGTGACTTTTTTCATTCACTAATATTATGCTTTATAACTTTATAATATGAAACAAGTTATTATATAATATAAGTTGAAAGAATATTATTAGCATCCCACTTCAGCTTTCATCTCTCTATCTCTAAAATGGATAAACAAATCAACATAGAGACTAGTGTTGATAATGCTTCCATTATAATAACCTCCACTGTCACCACTGCAACGTCTTCGTCAGAGTCTTGGTCTTCCATTAACGACGTTGAAGGAACTGGAGGAAAACGGCGGAAGAATAACGTGGAGGATGGTAATAAGACTAAGACGACGTCGTATAGAGGAGTAAGGATGAGGAGTTGGGGGAAATGGGTGTCGGAAATTAGAAAGCCAAAGACGAAATCAAGAATATGGCTTGGTACTTATTCAACGGCTGAGATGGCAGCTCGAGCTCATGATGTGGCGGTTTTAGCTATTAAAGGCAATTCTGGTTTTCTTAATTTTCCTGAATTAGCCGGTTTACTTCCTCGACCGGTTAGTTGTTCTCCTAAGGATATACAAGATGCAGCTGCAAAAGCCGCAGCAGCCACGTGGCAAGAACCGGTTATGAATGATAAGTTAGCAGAGTCAAAAGCCGATGAGGTAAGCCATTGTGAGTTTTCTACGGCTCAGTCTTCAACTTCGAGTAGTTTCTTGGTTTCTTCGGACACGTCTGAGAGTTCGAGTGCGGACATGAAAAGTAACGAAGAGACGTTGTTTGATCTGCCGGATCTTTTCACGGACGGGCTGATGAACCAAAACGATGCGTTTCGTTATTACAACGGCAATTCCACGTGGGAGCTTTATGGAGAGGTTTTGGGGTTTCGGTTTGAAGAGCCGTTTATTTGGTGATATGACTAAACTACCCTTATATTGCTTATTAAGTATAACATATGTATATAGTTCCTATATGGTTTTTAAGTAATTTAGTATGTTATTACTCTGTGGGAAATAATGAAATATTTTTGAATAATTGTATATGTTTCGAAATTGATGTAATATAAGTGAATCTAATAAGTGGCAGAGACATAAAAACGTGATGTAAAGTAAAAAAATACGGAGAAATTTATGAGGCAACGTTTGTTGATAGTGACACTCCCTCGATTTTAGTTTTTTATTTTCGTTGGCCCCTTGATTTGAAGACTTTTAAAGAACGTAGAAGAATTTTCACTTAAAGAGCCAAAATATTATTCTCTATTTTTCCTATTAGTCAAGTTTAATTAATATTATAAATAGGAATATATACTATTTTTATAGAACCTATTTTATCAAAGGACAATTCTCAAAAATATCACTAAATTAACTTTAATTTTCACAAATACCATTAAAATTAATTTAAGACAAAATTATCATTTAATATTTCAATTGAATTAAAAATTAGATTCTATTTTTGAGAAATTACACATAATTCAAACAATAAATAATAAACTTAACCACTAAATAATCAATCCAAATAATAAAAAATTAAAATCAACCACTAAATGCTCAACCCTAATATTAAATTAAAAATATGATTTTAATAAAAAATAGGATTTGTGTCTAATTAAAGAAAATAATATGATTTTGTCGTAAAAAGTATAAATAATGGTATTAGAAAAAATTACTCTTTATTAAATAACATATTCCTTCATCACATTATTATCAATGAAGTTTTTTTTATTATAATAGACTATAAGATTTTTATTACAATGTGTGACTTGTTCTCCTACAGAAAAAAACACAAATGAGCTTAGCACAAGTACCCATGTAATATAAACAATTTGTGTGTGCATCATTGATGAGACGATGATTGCAAAATTGAAAGGTGAAGGAGACAAGCTTTTGATTAAATTTATGGTGGGAATATAACATATGTCCCATGTTCACTTTTCCTTTATAAAATTTACAATAAGTTAATAACCTTTCACTTTATTTTTTTCATTTGTCAATTTCTTTAATTTACGTAAAAAGTGAAAGGATATATGCTATAACAATGGCAATGCTTTTGCTCAACATATTACTTTGCTCACTGTATAAGGCATAACACGACTGTTATGGATTCTCAAACACATTCATTGGATCCATTAAGAACAGTCATAATAACATATATGTGATAGACTTTTGTGTTTTTTGCTCTCACTGTTAAGTAGACTTATGAGTTGTTGAACAAGGAACATTGAGTAGTAGTGACTAGTGAGCTCACTATCAAATGCAGTATTTGCTATGTACATATGAGATGAGAGCAAGAGCAATCAGTGTAGATACTTATTCTATATTCTCATGATGTTAGGGTTTGAATTGAATGTGTGTGAGTGAGAGGATATAAATAAATATATTATTGGGTTTAGTGGTGACATGAGTATCTGTTCATGACTCATGTCCGTGTCTACTTCAACCGTGAGTTCTATTTTTGTTTTTTATGGTTAAAACATAGCTTCTTACGTACCTAATCTCTTGTATATGTATCATTTTTGGTTACATTACAATATTTATATATGTAACCTTGGAGTTTGGACAACACTACAAACTTAAACTTATAAATGACAATTTTAATACAAGGAGCTGAATTTGTCTTTACCACCTTGTTTATGGACAGAGAAACTAATCCATTTATTATTATTATAAAAGTACATGAATAATTTATAAAAGGGATTGAAATAAAAGATAAATATATACATATTAAGGGTCTTTATCTTTGGAATAAAGTTGGAAAAAGGAAAAAAACAAGCAAACAGAAAGAAGAGAAATGAAAGCAACAGTGCAGAAGAAGATAATGTAGATTCATATTGTTCACTTAATTCAACATATTTTCTCACATCTCAATGACAAGAGATGAGAAAATAAAAAAATAAGAGAGCATGTAGGGCAAGCTAAAATTGCCTACGAAACCCATATTTTGGAATATCGTATATTATGAGTTGTCTCTGGCTATGGTTCATGTGGTTTGTGTGTGCATGAAGCAAACATATACATGATTCTGACTCTTGAGACAAGTTTTAGGTTAATCTCAGCATGTGTCTTGTTTGATTAAATATTATATTAGAAGGCTAAGTGCATATGTTAGATTAAGTTTAACGAGTTATAGATTAAGCTTAAAACATAACGGATATGTTTAGTTTTTGTATTTTTGAGGGATCAGAATGCAATGTGTAAATAATTATAGTGTATTAATTAAAAATAAAAATGAAATTTACTTAGTTTTTTTAATTTGTGTGGAAAATGTGAGAATGAGTATAAAACAACTTGGAAAGCATCAAAATAAAACTAATTTGTGATTGTCGGCAAAGTTAATATATTTTTCGTATTTTAACTCATTAACCAGTTTCTACTCTTTTACTTGTGGTCAACCGAAACGTATCATTTCTAACTTACATGAAACAGCGTCGTTTGTTTAAAGCCACTTTACGACGTCGTTATTTGTTTTAATTAAACCATGCCGTTTTGGGTTTAATATAAACGACAGCGTTTTGTTCTATTTATTTCTAAACGACGTCGTATGACTTTTCTGGATAACTCGAACTTAATAGTTTAACCTCTTCCCGTCACTAAGCTTTCCCCGCCGCCGCGTTGCGTTTAGGGTTGTTGAAGTCGGGAGAGAGCTAAAAAACGTTTGTGCAATTTCGCTGCTCCTCCCTCAAAATATTTGGAACTTTTTTCTTCAATTTTGAGACTTTAGCCCGAAGGTGAACTCTCCAAGCTGAGAACAAAAAAGAAGAAAACTCAAGTGTCTCCATAGGTCAGTTATGGTTTAGTACAGCCGTGTTGATTCTAATCCTAAAAGAAGATATATATATTGATTCGAGTGTTTAGTTTGATGTTTCAAATTTCAATATATTGGTTTCCCAATAGCAGATCATGGAAGGGAGATTGGCTAATACGTGGAGATTGACTGTGAACGAAACTAAATTTGTGGAAACTGCATTGCAATCTGAGCTCAGAGTCGATGGTCGTGGCCTTTATGATTACCGAAAGCTTACTATTAAGTTTGGAAAGTAAGTGTTCACACTTCTCTACTTACCATTGGTTTCCTGTATTTAGCTCGAAAAGTTTCAATTTTTACTTGGTTTTGTATTGGGGATTAAAGATCACAGTTTGTAATTGTCACTAAAGATAGTTTTTTTTTTAAATATTGTGTGAAATTAAACAGAGAATGTGGTAGCTCTGAAGTTCAACTTGGTCAGACTCATGTAATGGGTTTTGTGACTGCTCAATTGGTACAACCTTATAAAGACAGACCTAATGAAGGTTCTCTATCTATCTTCACTGAATTTTCTCCAATGGCTGATCCATCTTTTGAGCCTGGTCGTCCTGGTGAATCTGCTGTTGAGTTAGGTCGTATTATAGACCGTGGTTTAAGGTTAATCTCTCTTATGGATAAATCTTGATTAATGTTGCAAAAGAAATTCTAGTTGTTCTTGTTGGAGTAATGGTAAAATTGGTCTGTGTTGGTTGCAGAGAAAGTCGTGCTGTAGATACTGAGTCACTCTGTGTTCTAGCTGGAAAGATGGTCTGGTCCATTCGAATTGATCTTCACATTTTGGACAATGGAGGGTAGGTTTTATTGGCTACAGTATTTCTCATCTCCTTAATGGTCATTGAAAGTTCTGGTTTTAAAATGATCATTTACAAACCCTTGTATAGGAACTTGGTTGATGCTGCAAATATTGCTGCTTTAGCAGCTCTCATGACATTCAGGAGACCTGACTGTACAGCAGGAGGAGAGAACAGTCAAGAAGTGATCATACATCCACCAGAGGTTAGTCATAATTTTAGGGAAACTTGTTAAGTAGAGGAGGAAGTTCTCTATCTTTACCTTTTTTTAATTTCTTTTGCAGGAAAGGGAACCACTTCCATTAATAATACATCATCTTCCAATAGCCTTCACTTTTGGATTTTTTAATAAAGGCAACATTGTGGTAAAAACAATAGTGTTTTTATTACTAGTTTACTTTGTTATCTCTTGTTATTTCCTGAGATATAAAGTATGACGTGTTGTTATGAAGGTGATGGATCCAACTTATGTTGAAGAAGCAGTTATGTGTGGGAGAATGACTGTGACAGTTAATGCCAATGGTGATATATGTGCAATCCAAAAACCGGGAGAAGAAGGCGTGAACCAGAGTGTAATCCTTCATTGCCTTCGTCTTGCTTCTTCAAGAGCTGCTGCAACAACAAAGATCATTAGAGAAGAAGTAAGGTTCCTAAATCCAAAAACGTTTTTTATTGAATCCAAAAGATTCAACCACTCTCACATTTTGTTTTCATGGTGTAGGTTGATGCATATAACCGTGAGAGAAGCTTACAGAAGGTGAAGCGACATCCCACTTTGGCTAAATCTGAAGTTGCTGGACCTGTTGTAGTTGTGAAGGAGGAACATAAGAAGTCCTCAGATCAGGAAAAAACTCGAGAACATGTCGAAAGACTAAAGCTTTCTTCAGATGAACTAAGAAGCAACAAGGAACAAGAAGTTGCTACTTCTCCTAGCAGTTTTAAAGGCAGTCCTTCAAATTGGTAAACTCTTCAATCTCTCATTCTCCATGGTTCCTTTGTAGTTATTGCATCTCAAATCTTTGTTGTGAAACAATTTTCAGGGACCCTTACACAGAAGCTATGGATGTTGATTCACTGAAAGTTTCTCTTGCTTCAAGAGGTAAAGTTTCTTCCTCAAGATATTATGTCTCCTAGAGTGATGAGGAACTGATATAGTGTTGGTTTTAACCAGGGGATTCGATTACTAAGTCATCAAGCAAGAAGAAGATGAATGGCTCTGGAAATGCACAGAAGGATAGTGAGATATTAGTGGAGGAACCTACCGAAGAGTTAGGGAAGAAGGATACAGCTGATGCTACGTTACATAAAGATGGAGAGATGACACTCAAAGATGCTATCAAACCTAAAAGAAAACGTAAAAACAAAAGCAGTTAAAAAACAAGTCTTTGGTTTTAGACCAAAACCAAACAATCGATTTTGAATTTATGTATTGTATGTTACGATCACTCCTTTTACCTTCTTCTTCCCTTTAAGCGTCACCGCGAGTAGAGTTGCTGTTAAATTATTTTCGCCTAGTAAACGTTGCAATTTCTTAAGATAAAGTCCTGTCGTACTTTTACGGTGAAAAAAGTTAAATGGTAAAAAAAACTAACTCAAACATTAAAGTATAAATGTGAAACGTTTTAGTCGGCCATATAAAATTTTATTGATCAGCCCATTAAAGTCCAAACGGATCTACAACACTTTTAAACGAAATAAAATAGGCCCAATTGGCCCAGATAATGGAAGCTACGCGTGAGGTCACGTGTCAACCAAAGAAAAGTGTAGAAAATTAGTTTCGTAATAATTGGGCCGGTTCAAAAGAAATTTCAGCCCATTCAAATTTGGTCATAAATGATACAAAGCAATAATAGATTTACAATTTTACAATGTAACGGAAGAAATAAATTTAGTACATGTGTTGTGAGTCAGAATAAATTCCCTTTTTTATTCATATAATAAATTAAATTTAAAATACTAATTTAAAAGTTAGAAACTAAATGCTTTCTCTGAGTTTGATAGGAAGGTCAAGATCAGGTTCAGTAGGAGTCAATGCAGAGAAGTAAGTATCAACCATATCCTCTGTTACTTTCTCCAAGCTCGGTGGATCCCACTGCACACCCACCATTACTTCCATTAATAACACCTTACTTATATATATATATAGACACAAAGAGAGTAATGTATTATTGAAAATAGTACCTTTGGAGCTTCATCCTTGTCTATCAATCGAGCTCTTACTCCCTTTTCACCATTGAAAACATTACTCATTACTCTGTTTGCAATGTCAACTTTGTTTTGTTTCAATACCGAAAAAACTCACATACCTCACAGAAATTGCCTGACATTTGCCCTATTGTTCCTTGTAGTGACATTCTATACTCTCTGATTAAGCATTGGTCAAGTGTTTCAAATCTTCCTTCTCTGATCTATTGGATTCGTTTAAACAAGCTATAATGAGAAAACTAAAACATAAATCTTTGAAGATGTTTAGAAGAAGTAAAAGTTCATTGTCAACTTACAGATCTCAATGCCACCTTTAAAGCTAATGGAGAGCTTTCTCTAAGTCTACGTAGAGTTGTAGTGCACCATATGTCTTTTGTTCTACCAGCCTCAACTTCCTAGTAAAATCAATTAACCACAGACCTCACATATACCGATACTTCTAATGACTCGAAATGATCACACTTACAGAATTATTTGTAAATGAGACTTACTAAAGAATCAATAATTTCTTCCACTGTGTCATGGCTGAAACACTTATCAAGTAAATCAATCCTAAGAAATGTTATAAACAAAAGCAAGCTTAGGACTTAGGAGCTGGAATGAGAATGCGAGGCAAGAGTTTTGTATCTCTAGGATTAAGGAAAACAAAACCTGCGAAGAACACCAGTCTTTTCTGGATAGGCAGCTTCTGCACATTTTTCTATGGTTGATTCAACAACAGAAGGATCATCGGTGAGCAGCTTCTTGAGCTGTTCTTCCAGTATTGGAACCTCCTGTTGTATGAGAAGAAAGCATTATTACAACCTAGCATGTACGATACAACCTCACATTCATGTAATATTCTAAATTACCTTACTGCTAATATAATGTGTAGCAAGGCCGCATGCCAACATTTCAGCCCCACTGAGCTTTAACCCAGTCAAACCCAGATATTCCCCTGCATATACTCTATTAAATCATCCATCTTCTTAGGGAGCTAATGTATACTATGAAACATGAAAAAACTTAGTTGGTAGTTATCACTACGATTTATTATATAACCTTCCTGTTGAATAACTGATTTCTACCGCAGTTAATAACAATGTCAAATGACAAACCTATAGTTACTAAATACAAATCACAAGCATACCTAAGCGATTGGGTAAGTGGGAGAGATTAAAAGAAGCGCCCGCATCAGGATGAAAACCAATTATTGTTTCAGGGGTAGCAAAAATCTGCAATATCCAAATGCTCCACAAGTTGATAAAACTAGAAACCAGCTGAATGGCTCAATAGAAGGAGGACTGTGAAAAGTAGAGAAATAGTATATAGATATACAGTTCTATCAGTAGCTACACGAAATGTCCCAGGTATCGAAACTCCAGCTCCGCCTCCCATGGTAACACCATTAAGAATTGCCACCTGCATAAATGACAACTCATGGTATCATTCAACTTATCATGGTTAAGTGACATTGTTATTGTCTGTTGGTTTCAAAATGATGAACAAAGTAAAGATCACTTACATGTGGCTTTAAATATGTGCCTAGCAAGTATATAAAATTATACAAAGTGTAGAAAAACTCCCTAATAGCATCCGGGCTACCTATACAGAGTTCAGAAAGGAAATAGCAGTAAATACAGAGATATATATTATATGAACATACAACCTCTAATACCATCTTATCTTTATGAAAAAGACCATTATTTTATCCTAACTAGCTTCTTAGGAAATGAAGTGTTCAATACCTCTCTTTCTTAAATGGTAGAGAGACACTATATCACCACCAGCACAAAATGCTCTACCACTCCCCTTCAACAATTCAAGAGATATACAAGTTAGGAGCTTTCTCAAATGAGCTCATACGCAAACAATGTATTACCTTCATCATCACAAACCCAACATTTGGATCATCTTCCCAATTTTTGTAAAATTTTTGCAGCCTATATCCCTATTGACAAAATAGACAAATCAAGTAAATTACAGAGATAAACACACACACACAACTAAGATTAGAGAATTGCTACCATGTGAGTGGTGAGTGCATTAAGAGCAGGTGGTCTATTGAGAATAGCAGTGCGTGAACAACCACTTCCTTCAACGAGAACCTAATCACAATTAAGCCTATCATCATTTCAATTAACGCAAATAGAAACAGAGAGAGAGAGAGATGATGATGATGATGAAGATACACCCACGAACCAACCTGGTTATCAAGATCCTCTGTAGTGACCTTAATCGAACAGAAGCTTTTCCTAGAACCATATCTCCATAGACGCTTATCTCTAACGATTCTACCCACTATCCCTTTTGCCATTCTCGTCTTCTTCTTCAGCTACAGCTGCTCTTATTTGGCAAAATCAAAAATGGCGGATCGATTCTGTGTCGTGGCTACTTCATCGGTTCGCGATTCCACCAGGCAAGACCCTCTTGGTGAGACAGAGGATTCTAACTCGTCTCACTCCTGATGACGTGTTCCTCTTTTGGGGCTAATGGGCCGATCCTAAGCTCAATGGGCTTCCTTATTACCAGGTCGTCTTACCAGTTTTTGCAATTACTATACTACCCTTAGAACTGTCGTCTGTTTATAATTTCCCTTCTTTTAAGCAAACCCTAATTTGGATATTTCACACTAATCGCTTTACTCGCTTCGCTTACGTAATGACTTACTTTTTCGTAAAAGCAATGATAACCTTTATTTAGCAATAAAGCCACTTTATTTCATATGATATTGTGATTCATTATATAAATATTAGAATTATGATGCGGTTCAGTCACATGTTTATCACTTGTTTTTATCAGAAATAATTTAATGACAAAAAGAAATTAAAAAGACAAAGAACATCGAACTAATTTGAGTGGCAGAGAAAGAAGGTGGCAGCTTTTTATTTTGTGTTATAATATCATCATTATTATTATTTTGGATCCAAAAAAGGAAACAAGACAAAAGGCTAAAAGATGCATTTACTTCTCCTGAAGACACTCAGCAATATATGTGGATCGATGTGTGTGACACTGCTTTGCCTGTGACTAAGTTCATGTACTTGTTGTGAGAGTCCATGAACATTGTTGATTAGATTTTTTGTGTCTGACTCAAGACATCGAGTTTGTGTAAAGCAATCACTTTAAGTCTCAATCAAGTTTAGACAATATTAGTTTATAGTTTGTAAATTTTGTAGTGGTCGAATAGTGTTTTTTCAACAAAACTATAGTGTTATATATATACTTATCTTTTACAATAGGTACTTTTAAATATTTCAATAATTGTGAGATGATAGATGATGAATATAACGATTACGACTAAAAGAAGTCCATTTACTAGAGCCACATGAAAAATCTGTAGCATTCAAAATCATATATTACTGTAGAGGATTTTGTACATGTCTGTATACGAACTTAACTCATTAAACACACATCTTTAAACTATATATGAAAGACTACATCTATGTATTTTGGTTGTGGACAAAAACATTCGAGTTTATCTTGTTTTGTTACATGCTAAAAACTCGTTAACATAATATATAGTGGCTCAATCGTAGATTTTTAAGAATTTGTTCCATAGTCACTAATTGATTATGAACTTAAAAACCCATCAATACAAGAAAACAATGTTTAAATGACTGTTCACTATGTGGCTTTGAATAGCAAGAGAATAGTGTCATCATATGCTTGGGGATAACCAAAAACATATGCTAATCTTATGTAAAGCAATTATTCAACCAAAAACAAAGATTTCATATGATATAAATATATTTCAAACACTCACTAAATGCATAAACATAACATACCTCCTTAGGTTCATTACATTGCTTCTCAAACCATACGATAGCCCTAGCTACTAGTTATATATATATATATCTTACATTACATACATGTCTTATTATCATCCAAGATCCTAATTAACTCTCTATATCTCTCTTAACTTCTTGTTATTTCGAGATCATTACTAACACATAACATCCTTGAGAAGCTTGTACCTTCGAGTAGCTGTTCTAGGAGAAGGCA
>KE156468.1:113124-127764 GCA_000411055.1 Leavenworthia alabamica
AACGCCACAGTGGAGAACTGGACCACTTGGGCCTAAAACGCTTTGTAACGCTTGTGGTGTTCGTTACAAATCAGGAAGACTTGTACCGGAGTACAGACCAGCTTCGAGTCCGACCTTTGTGCTGACTCAGCATTCAAACTCTCATCGGAAAGTTATGGAACTCCGGCGACAAAAGGAGCAACAAGAATCGGGAGTTCAATTTCAGCCGTTTCAAACGCAGTAAATGCGCGTTTCGTCTTCGTCGTTACGGTTTGGGGTTTACTTTTGAAGGGTTTTGAGTCACGAGATTGGTGACGTGTCCGTAATACTAACGGCGAAGATCACGTGACCAACGAAGGCTTAAGGACTTAAATATCTTAAAATTTTAAATTGAACTATGCTAATTACGTCATTAATTTGGTAGTATTCATTTGAATTGTTTTTTTACGTTTCTCCTTAAAGTTATATCATTAAATGATTTATTTAATTGGCGGCATTTAATTTCAACGTTTTCAGATCTAAAAGCATCTCAACTACCACTATGTATTATGGACTATGATATAATTTTCATACTTGTAAACTCAAAACATGAATGAAACGACAATAATGACAAGAATCTAAACAGTAAAACGCAAAACATTGCTATATTTGTAGTATCTCTTCTTCATTTGCTCTTGACAAAATAGAGTTTACCCATAACATGAAGAAGAGCAACAAAGGCAATGAAACCAATGCTCATAATAAGAACAACATTTGGAGAAATCTTAAGACCAGGTGCGTCATCTGTATAGAACTGAAGCATTGTTCCTGCGGCTCCACCACCACCAGCGGCGCTGCTGTTTCCACCACCAGGCTTTCTCCTTCTCATGCTTGCCGTTGCAGCTGCACTTCCTCTCTGTGGAGCTCCACTACCCACCATTTTTGCTTCTTCACTTTTTTAGGTTATTAACTAACTGATGAAGATAAAAGATAGAAACCTAAATAAGTCTACAACATTGATAGATTAACTAAGAACAATCACAAATCTCTTCAGAATAATCATGTGATCAATGTCTAGATCAGACAACATATTGATACCAAAAAAAAAATCAGACAACATATACGATCATGTTACAAAACCCTATGCATATGATATTCATATTTCGATCTATATTAGAAATATTTAATCGTAATTAATCAATCATTAATGCGACAGATCAAATGATTCGAATTAGAGAATTCACCTGGTTCGGTTTCAACGTCTCTGATCTTGTCGAGCATGGTTAGGGAGAGAATTCGTCAATGTCACTCGACAATTCTTTTTATGAATTGAGTTTTGTCTCTTGTATGGCCTCGCAACTCATTCGCATTACAACCAATTATATATCGCCACGTAATCCGTTTAATGTGAGAACACTCAGTTTATAATCGACACGTGGACAATAATCCGTATTTGTACACGTCTTTGCCTTTTGGTTCTAAAAAATTCGTTTCTAAAAATTATTGATTAATAACAAGTAACAAAAAAAAGTCGTTCAGTTTTCAGTGAACAACCCATTTATTGTTAGTTAGAGACAACTTGTTATAATCACCCTTAAGCTTAAGCCCAAGCCCATTTTACTTTTCCATTTCTTGGGCTATTTCACATATGAACTAGACGGGCTAAAATATTTAAATAAAAAGAATAAAATTTGGGCCTCATAAACGGGCCCTAGTTTAAACTTGAATCTGCAGTTCCCTCAGGCCTGGATGCTGCTCAATTTATGTCAGCTTCCATCTGGTTAATGCATTTTTTTTTGGTCAAACAACTTATATTCAAATTCTTCAATAAATCGCTTAAATAATTGAGATTCATTTTGTACTAGGATTAATTTAATTTATTATGTACACGGATTTACTAAAATTAAGTAACGAGTAATTCCAAGTGAATACAAATCCCTATGCATGAATAAAAAAACCAAGAAAGAGAGGTGAATCATGAATGAAGTTTCGCGAGACATACGTACAAGCAAGTACCAATGTACTTATTATCTTTCTTACATTTTTAATAGATCGAGAGACAGATCTATACTTACTAGTACATAAACTGGTCGATCTTCGACAAAATATCACAAGTGATATTGTTTGATATCTGATTAGCCAATGTGTTATTTTTCAAATTATTCTTAAAAACTTTCCCACATGAGATTTTTAACATAGAGTCCAACGACATATGAAATAAATGGAGAAAATATTAGTTTAATATATACAACTTCGCATAGAAAGAGTAGACTCCAACGAACTCAGTGTCAATGTCCTTATCGTTTGTTGAAAAGTAGAAAGTGCATTGCTTCTTGTCATTCTAATAAATATTGTGTAGATATAAATATAAACTTCTATTGAATTTATGGATGGATGGGTTAGTTCGTACGGTAGTGGTAGACTAGTATCTTCTTTTTTTCGACTTTAGACCATTTACTAAGCCCCCATATACAAGTAGACTATTATTTCCCATACAGTTTTTTTTTTTTTTTTTTTTTTAGAATCCCAAATAACTTTTTTTCCCATACAGATTTTAGTTATCCACAAAAATAAAAAAAATAAAAAAATATGAAAAAATGAAAAAGAGTGACGTATATAGTTTCTATATCACTACATAAACTATGCATTTCCCGTAAAGAGACGGTGGGAATGGGATTTTAGACCACTCTCTCTTATGAGACCAATGTTGTTGACTTGTATCTTTGTTGTTTTTGATAAACTAGTTCATATAAATATAAATATAAATATATATATATATATACAATTTGATAAGTGTTCAATGGTGTAATTCGATAATAATAAACATACTAATAATTAAACTAAAAATTTAAACAAAAATTGAAGGAAGATCTTACATCTTACATTAACATATAAGATCGTGTGAGAGCTATGGACAAACGGATCCGATTGGATCGACAAAATCCGAAATAAATCTGATTCGGATTAATCGTATATGAGTAAATAAATTAATCGGTATAATTTTAATTCGGATTTTGGATCGGATCAGATGAGTTTAAAATAATCAATTTATTTGGTTTATTCAGATTATTCGGATTAAAATCTAATTTTTCAAGTAAAATTATATATCTTTAATAGAATAAATCGATTAAATAAAAATTTTAATCCGATTAATTCGATTTTTTTTTGCATTGATCCGATCCTATTAAACTTTGATCCGAACCGATTAGTCCAAATTTTTTTTTTCGGTTTATTCGATGAATTTTAAAATTTTCAAACAGCTTGATTACTGGATAACTCGATCCGTTTAATCCGATTAATCCGAATGTCCAAGCAATCGCATTAGAGTTGCAAGATGTAAGCAACCGCACGTGAGAGTTTTTGACGTGATTCATCCGTGTGAAAGATAATACACGTGTCATCAGGTGGTTTTTCTGAAACTAAACCTCTTGTTGTCCGAGAGACTTTCAACTAGACTGACTTCACAAAACTGTCGGCGGCGATTCTTGGTTTGATTTAATCTTCAGGATTTGTGTATTTCAAGTACTTTCAATTTAGTTATTAAAACTCTTTAACATATTTTAAAATAATATAAATACAATATAATATAAAATGCTTAGCTGTGATATCTGTACGTTGGCTTACATAAAGGAGACACACAAATCTTTTTAATAATTTAATTTTCTTACAATTTATTTTATTTTATTTTAATATATTACTTGTTTTAGTAGCTTCTTTACACCTTCCAGATGACTCCAAAAATCGATGTCGTTTCTATTTCCCATAAATTCTTCCAGATGTAAAAATTTTAGGTGTATATATTAAATATATTTGAGTCTATTTTACTTCCATGTTTCAGAGTTTTGTCCTTGTTTGTTTGTGTATTTTGTTATATTACATCTATTTTAATACATTGTAAAATTTGTATTATTCAATTCATTAGCATAAATACTTTATCTCTTAAATGCTTACCCACTTAAAGTGATGAAAAGTTTTCTAAAAATAAGCAATATGAATTGATAATAATTAAATTTATAAAAGATACGAAAAGAGACATATAATATTTATAATTGTATGCTTTAAAAATTATTTCTCTAATTATTACATTCATTTATATTTGTTGATAAATTCTCATAAAATTTTAATATAATATAAACTTATTCGAGCTGGATTACTGAGATCCGAATCTGAAATATTTATATCTAAACAACCATTTTATAATTCATACACTTTGACCTACCGTACACAAGAACTATATTTTAAAATTTTACTATATGATATAAACTTAGTATTATACGATTTTAATACACACGAAGGTTAGTGAAACTAAACTAACATTAAAATAAAAATAATATAATTGAATGAAAAGAACACGAAGGTACCTAATCGTTACATTTGAAGACTTATATATAAACCTCAACTAAACCTTTCCATTTCACTTCATCTTCGATTACATCACCACAACTATCTCATCTCTTGTTCGTCCACTGTAATTTTCCGACCAAACAAAAAAAACTAATGGCGGTTTCAAGTTCTTTAATAATCTCACCGAGAAAACTCCGGTCTGATCTTTACTCATACTCATACCAAGAAAACTCTCAGACACCTCTGGTTATCTCTGTTTTGTCATCACTGATCAATCGAACTCTGACTAGGAACGAGAGGATTAGCCGGAGAGCGTCTTCCTCTGGCGGAGGTGGCAAAACTCAGATCTTTGATTGCTGGGAGATTCCTGATTTAACCATTCAATCATATCTAGAGAGGATTTTCCGGTACACTAAAGCCGGTCCTTCGGTTTACGTAGTGGCTTATGTCTACATTGACCGGTTCTGTCAAACCAATCCCGGTTTTAGAATCAATCTCACCAATGTACATCGTCTCCTCATAACCACTATTATGATCGCTTCTAAATACGTCGAAGATTTGTAAGTATCGAATAAAACCTTCAATTTAACGTATTTTTGTTAAACTATTAAGTTTTCTGAATTAGTTTCATTCTCTGTTTTCTCAGGAATTACAAGAACTCATATTTCGCCAAAGTAGGTGGATTAGAGACAGAAGACTTAAACAGATTAGAGTTAGAGTTTCTGTTCTTGATGGGATTCAAGTTACATGTTAATGTAAGTGTGTTCGAGAGTTATTGTTGTCATCTTGAAAGAGAAGTTAGCTTTGGAGGAGGTTATCAGATTGAGAAGGCATTACGTTGCGCTGAAGAAATCAAATCTAAGCAAATGATTGTTCAAGATCATCCTAAACATCATCATCGTCATCAGTTTGCTCGAGTCTTGTTGTAGAAAAATAACCTCTGTTTTTTACTAGTTTTGTCGTTTTGTGCTTGTGGTTTTGACTTTCCGACAAACTTGTTAGTTAGATTTTTTTTTTATTTTTTTTTATGGTTTATTTTGTTGGTATGGTGAAAATGTAAAACATAGATGAATAGATGCTTAGAGATGTAAATTACGAGCTTCAATATAAATTGAATTTGATAACATGATTTCATCCCTATTATTTACATACATAAATAATGAAAAAATATCTAATTTGATATTGTTTTTTTCTAAATATGTAAATGAATGCTAAAAGATAGGATTCTTGTGATGATTTGGTGTCTAATAATTGATTAAACGGTGGCTTACAAATATGTATTATCACTAATAATTTGAAAATTCTTTAATAATGATGTTTTATACTTTCTATGTTTATTATATGCGTACCAACTTTTTATAATAAAATATTAATTATAGTTTGAGATTAATTGAATCTTTCTCATTTTTGGACGTAGGAACACATGACATGTCTAGTTAATTTCCAAAATAATCTTCGATCTTTTAAAGTGGTAATAGAAATACATCATAGAAATATATTTTTTCTATTCATAAACTAGAATTGTAACTTTTCATCCTTATGTGGAAAAGATAATGGAGTGCCATTAGAATACGAATACAAGGCGTTTACTATATTATTTTGATTTAGTCTCATTGAAAAAGAAGAGTGTAGTGTGGTTCACGAGCATTTACCTACCTAACATCATCAATCAATCATTTGAGCTTAATCCTTTGCACCAAAATATTTTAAATAATAAGATTAGGGTTGATATGTTGTCTAATAATTGCCTGATCATAGGTGTACAAACGAATATAGTATATACCTCTTGACTTTGTTTTATTTGATATTTTATTAACCTATGTAATGATTTTTCAAGATTAAATTTTGGAAATAAAAGTTTTCAAACTAAAAGCGTCCACAACCTAGCCTATCGCTCAGCTTAAACCATGTCAAAAAGCCTTTATAAATGTTATTGGGCCAAAGAGACCCAAACAAACCCAAAGTTTTTTGGGTAGAAGAACTCAATCACTTGGTTGATCTAATGGTCTGGATTCCCAAATAAGCGTAATGTTCCTCATTGTCCTTGTGTCCAAATAAGACAAGGAATATGTGGAGGGTTAAAACGATACCGTTTCTAAACATATTAAAACGATACCGTTTATAAACAATATTAAAACGATACCGTTTCTAAACATACCGAGAATAATGCATACTTTGTTGTAAGTAACAGAGAATTAAGAAGAAACTAAATCTTCTTGAATCGTAGCGGTTATTTTTTTCTTTTCTTTAAATAGCAAAGAAAAAGAAAAAAAAAACTCATATACTCCAATAATAAGCCTTTAAAAGATTTGATTGTCCTCAAATCTAGATAACTATAATTATCTTTTTAATAGAAAATCTAAAAACATTTTTAGTTTGTTTTTCTCCAACAGCCAGAAACTAAAAATACTAAAACCTAAAAAATAAATACCTAAATATTATATATAAACTCTAAAAAGTCTTTATCCTTCAAGAACCAAAGTGAACAATGGCTTCTTCATCTCTCAAATGTTTTTCTTTTATCGTTGTTCTTACAACTTTCTTTGCAATCTCATTGAAGCCATGTTCTTGTCACAATAAAACCCATTGGAACACTGCCGGAATCACCTGGTACGGCGACCGAGAAGGCCCTGGCAGCACAGGTAATTAACTAAACCCTTAAATTCTTCCAATACACTAATAAAACTTGAAAAATATTTTCCATATTTACGTATATATATACAGGAGGAGCTTGTGGATTTGGTGATGCAGTGGCAAAGCCACCGTACAAATGTATGGTTTCAGCCGGAGGACCTTCATTGTTTAGAGATGGAAAGGGTTGTGGAACATGTTATAGGGTATTTATATATTTATATATAACAATTTCAATTAATTAATTAAATATCATAGTATATAATATAATGTATAACTATAATAACCATGTTTACATGTTATAGCTTGTATGTGACCATCCATTTTGCAAGAAAAGGCCGATCAAGGTTATGATATCGGATGAGTGTGCCGGCTGCACTAAAGAAGCTGTTCATTTTGATCTTAGCGGTAAGGCCTTTGGTGCATTAGCCAAACGTGGCAAGTGTGATCAACTACGTAACCTTGGAGAAATCAAAGTTAGATACAAACGGTACGTATCGACAAAACCTATTTGCTTTGGTTTGGTCGGATTTTGGGATAAAAAAATGCATGCATGTGTCGAGGGTTTAGTAATAAAACATTAGTAAACTAAAACCTAATCGATGTTATATATGTGCATGCAGTGCATGTTGCAAAAACCCTAAGACTAATATAGCTATCCACGTCGACGCCGGAGCAAATCCTTACTACATGTCGTTCGCCGCTAAGTACGTAAACGGTGACGGAAACTTTGCTTGCATCGAGATCTTACCGAAGGGAGGAAAGTATATGAAAATGGAGAAAATGAGATCAGCTGTTTGGAGACTAAGTCCTGGTGCTCCTTTGAAAGGTCCGTTCGACATAAGGCTTACCTCCGGCGTTAGTGGTCAAAAGATCGTTTTGAAAGCCGTTATACCGGAAAAGTGGACTCCCGGTGCTATTTACTCTTCCAAAGTTAACTTCGCCATTCCCAAGAAACATAAATGATTTAATTTAATTTTTTTAAATATTGTAACGGTGTATTTCTAATGTCCATATATGGGCTTAGAGTTGTAATCGTTCAGGGCATTAGCCCATAAAAGCCCATAATTTATAAAATGGAATAATTTTTGGTTTAACTTCATAGAATCTTAAGAGGTTTATTGAAGTCTAATTTAAGTATAATTTTAGAATTTTAATATTTGGGCAGTTCTTTTAAATACCACTAAATTTATTTTATATTCAATAAATACCACTAAAATTGATTTAACACAAAATTACCATTTAATAATTTAATTAAATTTTATTTTAAGAAAATTATATAAATCCTAAACAATACATACTACCCCAAACACTATATATTAAACTCTAACCTTAAATACTAAATTATAATCTCTAAATCAAAATTTTAAACCCTAAATAATAATTACTAAATCCAAACACTAAATAATAAATACTAAACCCAAACATTAAACATTAAATTCTAATAATAAATAAAAATATACATTTTATAAAAAGGTTATAGTTTTTAATAAAAATATATTGTTAATAAAAAATGGTATTCATGTCCAAATAAAAAATTAATGTAATTTTATCCAATAAAATAGTATTAGAGATAATTACTCTTTTTTTTTTTTACATATTTGTTTATATGCTTTCTATGTGAATGAAAGAAGTTGAACAAAGCATTGATGAACTATGTTTTTCAAGTTTGGTAAATAAAGACTTCTTAAGTCCACTCATAAAGTCTCTTAATTGTAAGAAACCACCTAACTATGTAAGTTGTTTTGAGGTTATAAAAAAAAAATCTAAATTGGGTTTGCCAAAATTATTGCATCTTGACTTTTTCTTCCTAATAAAACGCTAATTTCTTCATATTTTTCTTATAGCTAAGAAATAATCCTAATTCAAAGAAAAAAAACACAATTATGTTATAAACTATAACTAATCACACGTCGCATATAAAAATACATTAAATTATTGTGCTTAATAACTTGTAAATTTGGTCAAATCGCATTGAATTAAACTTTGAATTTTTTTACTTTAACTTTCGAGTAATTTTTTAATGGTTGACGAGAGTAACTAAAAACAAGCGTCGTTACGTTAGACTAGTAAGTGGCTGTCACGTACTGTAAAGTCACAGCTGCAAACGGATGTTAACAAAACAACGCCCATTTTAATTAACTTCAAGATTCCCAAAATACCCTTTTACACTAGAAAACTAATTTTATTTTTGGGCAAAACTAAAACTTAAAAAAAAAACATCTGTCTAGAAATAGATAAATACTGAAATACAGCAACATTGGATCTGCTATTTCGGGTGTAAAAACAGAAACTTTTTTTTTTTATAACTATTTTTAAAAACGAAACATAAATAGAAGGGTAAATTGGTAAATTCGAGAAAGGAGAAGTTTGCAGAAACGGGCAAGGCTCGCATGTTACATTGTCTCTTCTTCAACTTCATGCATACGCTTTTATTAGATTTTTTTTCTTCTTCTCATTTCCGTTTTACAGATCAAAATTTAATTTAAATAGTAACAGAGATTGAAGTAAATAAAGAAAGATAAAAGTGATAAATAAATTTATTTTTGTAGAGTACAAATATTAAGCTTATTGGTAAAGATGACCAATGCTTATAGATTCCACTTCTCTCTACTTTTTTCTTCTTCTTCTTGTTCTTGAAGATGGAGAGTTACAAGTGCAAGCTTTGCTTCAAGAGCTTCATTAATGGAAGAGCTTTAGGTGGTCACATGAGATCTCACATGCCGACGATTAGTGTTAATGAAGATGAAGAAGAAAAGCCGAGTCAACTCAGTGATGATACTGAGTTATATGTTTCTTCGTTTTCTTCAGAAGAAAAGAGAGAGAATGATCCCAAGTTTGCTTTTACCGATTTCGAAGATGGTGAAAGCGAGACTGAGTCGTCAAGGAATGTAACTATTAACCTTACTCGGAAACGATCTAAAAGAACTCGGAAACTGGAATCGTTTGCAGCAACGAAGAAGGTGAACACGAGTCAACTTGTATACAACAAGCCTGAGTCTGATCCTGAGCCTCTTCATAGCTCAGCTTCTGATACAACGACAGAGGAAGATCTTGCCTTTTGTCTCATGATGTTGTCAAGAGACAAATGGAAGAAGAACAAAACTAACTTAAAAGAAGTAGTAACTGAAGAGATCGAGACAGATCAAGAATCAGAAGATTACAACAAGATGAATCGAACAACAACTAAAGGGAGATACAAGTGTGAGACTTGTGGAAAAGTGTTCAAATCTTATCAAGCATTAGGTGGACATAGAGCAAGTCATAAGAAAAACAGAGTAAGTAATAAAACAGAGCAACGAAGCGAAACAGAGTATGATAATGTAGTTATTCCAGAGAAGAGAATCCATGAATGTCCAATATGTCTAAGAGTTTTCGCATCGGGACAAGCACTTGGAGGTCATAAAAGATCTCATGGAATTATGAATTTATCTCTGAATCATCGTCATCATCATCATCATCATCAAGTTCATCAAGTTGAGTCTGCAAAACAGAGGATGATAGATCTTAATCTTCCAGCACCAACCGAAGAAGACGATGTCTCTATGGTGTTTCAATGAATGCTGAATAAAGGTAACAGACTTTGCGTGATTCGGGTCGTCCAAATTTTCGTAAAGTTTGAATCTTTTTTTTTTTTACTATTATTTTTGTGGTCGAGTTCAAATAAATAATAATAATAATGTTTTATTTAAAAAGCAAAGAAGGCTACTTTTACATGTTCTAACGCTGATTCTTTGTTCGTATTGGCCTCACGTCGTCTTGACCTAAACCACATAAATTTTAAGACACATTCAATAAGCTTCTACTTAGTTTATAAACTTTAATATTTGTGGTGAAATATAATTTGCTTCTACTTTGTTATTGAAAGCTACTACAAAGAGTGCTCATTTGACTTTTTTTTATTTGATTTTATATTATATGATTAAATTGTTAGGCTATTTCCCAAATTTGCTAATGAAATATATCTTAGTTTTATAAATTATTTAGTGATATAGTTTTTTTAAGTATAGTTTGTAGTAGAGAAATTTCTTCTAACACAATCAAATGTAGTTTATTGGATAAAATTACATTCATTTTTTATTTAGACATGAATACCATTTTTATTAACAATATATTTTTATTAGAAATTATGTTTTTTATGAAATTTTTTATTTATTTATTTAATGTTTAATGTTTGGGTGTAATATTTATTATTTAGGGGTTAGTGTTTAATATTTATAGTTATAGTTTAATATTTATTATTTATGATTTAGAATTTTATTTATAAATTAGAATTTAGTATTTAAGGTTACGGTTTTTGTATATAGTGTTTGAGTTTAGTATTTATTGTTTAGGATTTGTATAATTTTTCTAAAATAAATTTTAAATTTTAATTTAGTTGAATTATTAAATGATAATTTTATTTTAAATTAATTTTAATAATATTTATGGAATATAAAGTATAACTAGTGATACTTAAAAAAATTGCCCTTTGTAATATTAACCATGAAATTTATAGTTTTACTAAAAATGATAATAAAAAAGAGTTGGTTGAAGAAGTAGATTTGCGTTTGGTCTACCACTAATGTAGAATTATTATTCTTGTGAGTATACTTTATTCTTTACTTATGACTTGAACCAAAACCCACTAACTTTCACCACCCCAATAGAATCCAAACACATTTGTGATTCAAAGTAGTTGTATTCAAGTTATTACAAGCTTTGACTAATCTTACTTGGTGAGACTATACTTAGGATTTGGTAAGACTAATCTCTTAATATCATTTCATGTAATAATATTATCGAGTCATTAAAGTGAGTTCATTTGATACGAGCCGTAGGTTCAAAGATCTTGAGACTGATAGTAACCTTCACTAATATTCGCCTACGAAAAAAGAATAAAGTAAAAGTAAACCTAAATCCAAAATCTTCAACTAGAAACAAACACGATTTAAAAGTTGTACTAGTTTGGTCTACTTAAGTTATGGTTTACATCACAGTTTTGTTAGTTATAAATTTACATTTTGTTATTTTTGTAAATATATATGAATTTAAAAGAATATATAGTGACTTTCATGTAATATTACGATATATGCTTATTTGGTCAACGGATTCATAAAGCTACTTTGAAGAACATTAATCGCTTTTAATTTCGAATTTAATTTTTATTCAAAGAAATTTGTTAGTTGATAACGTGTCAACATTTAAACTTGCGGCTATTGCAAGAAATAGTAACATATAATAAAGTCAAAATTAAAAGTATAGTTGTTAATTGTTTAATGCTAGATAGATGAAGAAAAAGATAGTGATTACTTATAAATCAACATTATTTTTCACATCAAATTTATGATTAATGTCCAATAGAAGAATGCAATTTTAGAATTTTCGAAAATGATAAATATTTGTTTTCTAATCATAATGTAGAATAAGACTATTTACTATTTAGATTATATACCTAAGTCAATGAGTTTTATATATATGAACAATCCATATCCCTTGCTCACGACGTATTTTAAACAACCAATGTCAATCATCAACTGGTTTATATTAAGACATAACTCTGGCCCTTTTTTAAAGTATTAAATGGGTCGTAATTAGTTCTGTATTGGGCTTTAAATTAAAATGGGCCGCGAGTATTCAAGGAAGTCAACACGTCGTCGTATAGTCACTTTGTGTTTTTGTTTCCGACAGTATATTTTGCATCCAAACACGTCAGATTCAATTTCATATCGGCCGTTAAGAGAAATAGCCAAGGGATCTTCTCCGGTGAGTTTTAATTTCTCCGATTTCTTCTTCTCTTTTTTTTTTCTTACCCTTCAACTCGATTTGCATATATGTTTCGTGTTTGATTTCTTGTGGTAAAATCGATCGGTAGATATATATTGATAATCACTTCAGCTTGATTAGTTTCTCCTTATGCTTATATAATTCGAATAAACAAATTCATTTATTTCCACTTTTTAATTGAAGACTGTAAGTAATAAACACTTCACTTACATGTTTTGATTTTGATTTTAATTATCTTCAAGTGTTTGATGTGTCCATGTCTATTGTCTTGTTCATGATAATTTTGAAATGTTCTGTTTGTTTATGTTTAAGGACAAGATAGTTGAAGCTTTTTAAAGACTTCAATGGTGAGCCAAGGAATGGTATCTCTTACAAAGTCTCTATGTACTATGACTCCACGAGTCCTTCTCAAGAATCCTAATAAGTTGCAGAATCTAAAGACCAGATCTTGTAATCTCCGTGTCTTATGCACTACAAAGCTGTCTCAATGGGAACCCTCACCATTTATTCATGCTTCTGCTGAAGAAGCTGGTGGTATAGTATTGGAAAAAACCTCGAATGTGTTCAAGTCTATTATATCAGAGAATGCAGAGGAAGAGAGAGTAGATTCAGCTGCGATTAGTTCTCAAGTTCAAGTACTTAAATGGCCAATATGGCTTTTAGGTCCATCTGTTCTCCTAACAAGTGGTATGGCACCTACTCTATGGCTTCCATTGTCATCTGTTTTCCTTGGTTCCAACCTTGTTAGTCTACTCTCCTTGATCGGTCTAGATTGTATTTTCAACCTTGGAGCAACACTTTTCCTCTTAATGGCTGATTCTTGTGCACGTCCTAAAGACCCATTACAGTCCTGCAACAGCAAACCACCATTTAGCTACAAGTTCTGGAACTTGTTTTCACTCTTGACCGGGTTTCTCGTCCCAACTTTGCTTCTCTTTGGATCTAAATCAAACCTACTCACTTCTCTCCAACCTGAGATTCCTTTCCTCTCATCCGCTGTTCTCTTCTTCCCCTACTTCATTCTCCTTGCGGTTCAGACTCTAACAGAGATCCTCACATGGCACTGGCAATCACCGGTTTGGCTAGTTACACCAGTTGTCTATGAAGCTTACCGAATCTTGCAACTGATGAGAGGGTTGACACTAAGCACAGAGGTTAATGCACCGGTTTGGGTTGTTCATATGCTTCGTGGGCTTGTCTCTTGGTGGGTATTGATCTTGGGAATGCAACTTATGAGAGTTGCTTGGTTTGCTGGTTTTGCATCTAGAACTCGTACAAATCAGCAACCAGAATCTGTTGCTTCCAAGTAAAAAAAAAGACAGATAGATATGTCTTCGTTTAGTTACTAAAATTATGTCAGAAACAAAAGTTCTCAAACTCGTACTTTTACTGTATAGCTTTTGTTTGTGTAATAACAAAAACTTATTCTTTATGATGATCATTCTCTATATTTGTTTAGGTAATCTCAGTCTCTTGCTTCTACGTAAAGAAGATCAATTGTTTTCTTCGTTTATATTTCAAGTCATGTAAGAAAAATATGTAAAACATTACATTGGTGTTGATTGGTCATAAAATAACAAAAACATTGTTGTATGATTTGATTCTAAATTCCTCTTATCTTTTAGTCGAAGGTAAGGAAATACTTTGGATAATATAATTAAATTTATAAATTACTCGTTTCTGTGCCTAACCTGTATTTTCCCTAGCTGATTCCTAAAATGCCCCAGACTACTAAGAGCTCGTCAATGCGGATGTCATTAGAGAGGCCCGTTTGTGATTTCATTAATCTATGTAAAAAGACAATATTACCCTTGAGACAGAGCGAAGACAAATAGAGAGATAGAGAGAGCGATGTCCCCACACTTGGATCTCTTCAATTAGCTCTCGATCGACGACTGCTCTCTCTGATCCGGAGACGGCGTCACAGGACGAATCTTACCG
>KE156468.1:133816-158703 GCA_000411055.1 Leavenworthia alabamica
TGGTTGAGGAAGAAACAAAAGGACTTGGACTTCTAACAGAGTCTACAACAGACGTATCCGAGAAACCACCATTGTTAACAAAATAACAGAGATCTTCTTCTACTCGTCGTCCATGGAGTTTCTCTGGATTTTCCCAGATTTTATATCCAGAAGAAGACGAATCTAAGAAACTCAAAACCCTTTCTCCTTGAAATTGCTCAAAGGGCAGGGGCATGACCAAAGAGAGAATAAATAGTGAAAAAACAAAAACAAAAAAACCCTAGATCTCAGAACGACGAAGATGAAAGCTTGAAATTTAAATTGGCGCCCACATTATATATCTCTCATTCAATGATAATAAAAATCTATCTTTCATTATCTTCTCTCTAATAGATGATTGTAACAACATTCCAAATTGATCGTCTTCCTCAAAATACTCTCTTTTTTCTTTGATATAAATATTTTGTTTTTTTTGGGTCTGTGTGTGGTGGGTGCCTTGTGTATGTAGATTTACTTATCTGTATCATCTCATATACCCTTGTTTCTAACCATACTCGCGCTTACAGCGCGTGATGGCCAAATTTTGCTTTATTTTATTTAACATTACTATCTTAATTTGCGTTGAATATTTTAGATTTAATCTATACGTAAATCTAGCTCTAAATAATAATAATGTACGAGAAAATATAGATGAATTTTCAAATTTTAAAATTCAAACTAAACAGATAACCTGAAAAATATCAATTATTAGTTAATTATCTTCTAATTCAATGGTTTAAAAATATTAAATGAATTTTCAAATTTTAAAATTCAAACTATACAGAGAACCTGAAAAATATCAATTATTAGTTAATTATCTTCTAATTCAATGGTTTAAAAATATTAAAACGTTTTAATAAAAAGATAAATTCTCTTAAATTCCACTAATTTTATTTTATATTTCATAAATAAAACTAAAATTAATTTAGGATAAAATTACCATATACTAATTAAAGAAATTAAAAACTAGATTTTATTTTTTAAAAATTATACAAATTCTAAACAATAAATAGTAAATCCAATCACTATATACCAAAACTTTAACTTTAACTACTAAATTCTAATTTCTAAATCAAAATTATAAAACCTAAATAATAAATAATAAACTCAAACATTAAATAGTAAACCCTAACTATAAATATTAAATTTTAATCCCTAAATAATAAATATTAAATCCAAACATTAAACATTCAATACTAACATTAAATAAAAAATATATTTTTTCATAAAAAAACATAATTTATAATAGAAATATATTGTTAATTGTATTCATTTAAAAAAAATCAATGTAAAACACTTCTGAATAAACAAAAATTCTAAAGCATATACAGAGTTTGCAGAATAAAAAAGTGAATCTTGACGTAGATGGTTCATTGTCTATCACTGTTTTACATAATTATTACCCATAATTTCAAAGATAGTATATTACATGTCAATGACTAGTCAAGTAAAAATTTGTTCACAGTCTTAAAATACTCAAATGTCTGTTTATGTTTCAATAAAAATCAAATAAAAAATGCGTAGCTGGATTTTACAAGACATGTTGGAAGTTTTTGGTGGTTAGTGCATGAATGAAACGTAAAACATTGTTTATGACTTTATGTGATTACTCTAAAACATATTTTTATTTTTATAACCAAAAAAATGATTTTAGTTGGACATTGTAATAATGGGAGACATGTTTTTTCTTTCCAAGACAAACAAGTAAACTCCCATGTGAATTTCCACCACCTTGTAATCTGCCTAACAACATTTATAATATTAAATTGTTTATTTTATTTTATTTTACCTAATTGTGTTATATTTAATCAAATTAATCTATAGGTCGATGACGGGCTAGAAGAGGGACACATCGACCGTGTATTACCTGCATCCATACACGTGATTCGGTGTAGTTTTTTTTTAACTCAGTTCTCTTTCGCATGTTTGATTTGTAATCTCATTCGATTTTGTTTTTAGATTTGCTAATTTGTCAGAACAAGGAAGATCATGTAATAAGCCCTGTTAAATTATTGTTTTAGGAAGCATATATTACGACACAAACAATAAAGAAAAAAAGGTTGGCGTAGAAAATAATAGATATAACTAGTGACGGCGGAGACCAAACAAAAAAAACAAAGACAGTTATATAGATTGTAAGAACTTAATTATAAACTGTCAAGACAACAACCAACCCAACCATGTCGTTTTGTGTTATCATTAGTCTAAAATATAGAAGCAGTTAATAAAAATGATTGACAACCAAATTCGAGAGACGAGTATTATAGTCAGTCACAATTCACATTGAACCCTTGTAATGTGGATAATGTTTTAGAATAAGAATCTAGTTTTAAAGTGTTGAACACTCAATCTGTTGTTATGTTCAATCGACGTGTACTTTGGAGATGGTTAATGCAGCAATATGTGTTACTGGTAACATTCTTCGTCGTGTATGATTTGAAATAATGTTATTCGTGGTATAACCAAATCAATATGGAGTTGAAAGCTTGGGAAATTATTAATAAGATATATAAAGTGTTGGTCTGGGCGTGTGTTTTACCGTAAGCTTGTCATGACTTAGATTCAAGCTCAACTTTGGTCCGTATAGTGAAATGGGCTGAATTGGGCTTTTTATCTTCTATCACGACGAATATGGTAATATTATAATGGGCTTTATAGAGGTTATTGAGACTGCACTATCCCGTATCAAATCATTGTGGGCCTTAACCCACTATAATCGTATTTGGTAAATTCATTTAAAGGTTTATTAAATTATGCTAATTTACTAAATAAACCAATCAAAATGTCTCAATTTTAGTAGGTATTATTTACATATAAGCTGACGTGTCATTAAGTAATTCTATAATCTTGCTGTAAACTAAAAGGTTATTCTATGGGCCTATGTGGGCTTTCCAGAGAATGACACATCAGCTCCCAGTTTATTCAATTTTCTCTTCTTGTTCGTGTGACCTTGTTTTAATTCGGATATGAACAAGTTCTTAACTTGTTAATTAGTTCCGTTGTTGATTTTCGTTTTGTGAAATTAGAGCTCGACCCGGAATTGTCGGGTCAAACCCCACCGTTGCTATACTGGGCTATATTTACACAAGGAAAAGCTAAGGTAGCCCAATTAGATATTGACGTGGCATAAAAGACAAATCACATGGGGAAGTGCCATGTGTTAAACTAAGCGGCAATGACGGCTTCGGGTTGCGGTTAGGGCACGACCTTCGCAAACAACATAAAAACACAGCGGTGATGGTCCACGCACACTTGTCTGCTACTTCTAGGCCCCATTTCTCTTGTCCCATTCCTTCCATAATTACTAATATGTTCTCTCCCATGTCAACTATATGTATATATATTTTCTTTGTCTGTCAACAAATTTTTTTTTTGGTGCAACCGTGAAGACTGAGACCGATGTCCTAACATTTCCGTAGATCCGAAATCAATTGGTGATAAATTTACTATCGGATTTATGTATACACATTAATATTGTCGATCACAATCAAGTTTTAGTGTGTTTGTAAGGTTTAGTATCAAAATTTTCAGATATTTCACTATTGAATTACAAGATTTTAGCGTGGTTGTTAGACTTCGTTAAGGCTTAATTATGCATTACAATTTTGCATGGATTATAATTAATGACTTCAAATTTTATGTTTTCTCTTGAAACAGTCAAACATATAATACAAAAATTGTCATTGACTTTTGCGGGTTAAGCAGACAATGTCCACTTGTTGATTCAAACTTTGTCCCTTGGGGATTATAAGAGTTTAAACTATTACTTTATTAATATAATGTAAGTGCCATTTATAAGTCATCGCAATGCAACGACATAGCTAGGTGGTTGTAATGTCATTGTGGTCATGTATACATAAAAACGTATCATGTGGCAAATGTCGAAATATATATATGTATATCAATGAGATAACTACATCTAACAACAAAACTAATCACTGACAAGACCGTTGCATACTCATTAGTTGTTATCAACTATATATAAAGACACTTAGATAATATATAAAATCAGACAAATATACAAACACACTTGGTTCAATATGTTTTGTAGAAACAATGATAATGCACATTAGAGGAAGCATTGAGCGTTAACAAATAAAAATATTACACAATCAATTTATATAGTTGAATACATAAGAAAAACTTATTTGACCTGTCAGAAATAACACAATCAGATCCGAAGAATGTTTGGCCAAAGTCTTACATATTTTACTATAACCATTAAATATGTCGATCGATGCGTAGATGTTAAGCCATGGATGTTAAGTGTTAAGCATCCCAAGAAACACCAATATTAAAATATAAATTAGGAGACAAAGTTAGAAAGGTGGCGTAAAACCATGCAAAGTGTTTAAAGGTCTCAACGTAGAGACAAAGAGGTAATAAAAATTTTAAACCCTTTTCTTGGGATAAACAAAGAAGCATATGCATAAAAACCCTAATTCTCTCTTTTGCTCTCTTCGATGACTTGCTAGCTAGATTTTCGCATTAATACATATTACAATAAAAATATATAAAATGAGTAAGCGGGGTCAATCTGAGAATGCTATAACTACGAGAGAGAAGACATAAGTCTGGTCTTTTCTCTATCGTTGGGTAAGGTTTTCTCTGGTTTGGGTCGGTGGATTTCTCAGAGACAGAAGAGGGGGCCACACATACTCCATATCTGACCTTCACTACTCTTTTCTTCTTCTCACCCATACATTTGCATGTTCTATATCCTTCTCTTCTACCATCAACGGTTCTTTCTCTATCTATCTATATCTGCATTTATTACTCAATCTCTCTGTCTTAAGCATTTATAACAATCACGATATCTTCAAACCGCCATCTCTATCTCTCTCTTGGTGTCTCTATATATATCTAAATATTGGCTAGCAACCGTTTCAGTTATAGTCTAAGTTATTTCTTTGATTGCTACCTTTGTATGGATATGTTGATGAGGATCACTTGCTTTTATTCCCTTTTTATCGTTTTTGTTATTCTTTCTCGGTCTCGTTTATGTGATTCTCGCCATCTTGGACACAAGGAAAAGAAGGTTTATGTAAATCTTGATCAGTTAGTTACAAAGGTAAGCCTCTTAATATATGCCTTTAAACAGTTATGTAGCTAGGTATGTGCATGTATATAAACCACCAATGTGTATAAGAGACTTGGAAGTAAATTATGGGCTTATATGGTCAAGTATTAGAGTTGGTTTCACTTGTTAATGTAGATAAAAATATATACTAACTCTTTTTCTATGGCGTACAGAACAACGAAGAGAATACAAAAGTAGAAGCTCCGTCCAGAAACAAGACGAGGCAAGCACATGCTGTAGTAAATAATGGTGATCATTGTAATGCTCTAGCTGATGGGAAGAGAATGAAGGATGATCGCAGAGTTAAACGAGCTTCGCTTGCCAAAAATACACTGTCGTCCAAAAGAGTCTCAAGAACTTGGAAAGTTCCAAAATATTCAAAGAAGCAGCCAAGATCAGATCAAGAACATCCCGGTTTCAATCTTGATTATATGCAACCTACCACCCACCCTCCTCATCATAATTAACTCTTACTGAAAATCTCATAACTAAAGGCAACGAAGCATTTCTAAATTTTTACTCGTTCGATATGATGAGAAGCTTTATTATTAAGATACATATTTTAGAGTAGTAAAACAATTATTGATGTTGTTCAATACTACTCCGTTTGGTTTCTTGATCTTGTTATTAATTATATCACACTTGCATGCATATACTATATTTTTTTAATAAAGAGGCTTGCATTGGTCTACTATATTTTACTCGTTTTTATATGCACATACATCCATGTGTACAATTCCATTGTGATATTAGTTTTTATTTTTGTATTATCAATGAAAGAAATGCGATAAAATATTCATTGGAGTTTGAATGAAAATCTTAAAAGCAGAAAGATTTGGTGTTACTCATCAACTTTAAGCTATTCTGTTAATTTAGCATATAAATGAAATATAACATTCAAGAATTCAAGATCCAAGTTATTTAAAGTAGATTGAATATGTAAGTGGACAAGGCTCAAATTCAGTACCTTTGAGTGAAGAAGAAGTCCAATTGCAAACAAAGCCCAATACCAACCAGTCAGCAATCTTAACGGTTAGTTCCAGCACCTGCAGAATACAAAAGTTGGTCAGCAGTCATGGTAGTACGGATTCAACAGCTCAACAATGCCAGCTCACTAACAGATTTCAGATTCTCTCTAATCTACAAAATCAAGCATGAGTCATCAAATCTAGATTGTTCTAATCTTTCCTATAAATAGATCTATGTTGTAATCGACATTTTATCTCTGATTTTATAAAAAGGAAATTTAAAGTTCATAGCTTTGTGGTCTCTCTTTTCTGCTTACATGGTATCAGAGCCATGGAAGCTCATGAAATTCCTCCTTCAGTAACTATTTCTCAGTGTGTTACACTAAAACTTAATGACAAAAACTACCTACTCTGGAAGCTCCAATTTGAGCAGTTTCTCTCTAGTCAGTCTCTGTTAGGCTTTGTGACTGGTGCTACTCAGAGACCAGCTCCAACAATATCAGTACGCAATGGTGATCTTATTACTGAAGCTGCAAACCCTGAGTTTGCAAAGTGGATGAAGTCAGATCAACTAGTGATGGTATGGTTGTTTGGCTCACTCTCAGAGAATGCTCTCAAACCTGCATACGGTCTCAATACTTCACAAGAGGTATGGTTTTCACTTGCTAAGAAGTATAATAGAGTGTCTGCTACTAGGAGATTGGATCTTCAGAGAAGAATCCAAACTTGTATGAAAGGAAATAAAACTCTAGCTGAGTATGTTTCTGAGATTAAAACACTTTGTGATCAACTAGACTCTATAGGCACACCCATTACTGAAGAAGAGAAGATCTATGGAGTACTAAATGGTCTAGGTAGAGAATATGAGGCTATCTCTACTGTCATAGAAAACTCAATGGATTCTGGAACAGGCATGTGTCTAGAAGATGCAATCTTTAAACTTACTGGCTTTGATGATAAGCTACAGATCTATGAAGCTGCTACAGAAGTAACTCCTCACCAAGCATTCTATACGGAGAGAGGAGGATACACTAACCGTGGCAGAGGACAGAACAGAGGTGGTTACAGAGGACGTGGTTCATACTCTACACAAGGCCGTGGCTTTCCCCAACAGATAAGCTCTAACTATGGCAGAGGTTCTTCTTCAAATGAGACTAGGCCTACTTGTCAAATCTGTGGAAAGTTTGGACATGCTGCTTATAAGTGTTATAAGAGATTTGATCATGCCTTTTACACTGAAGACTTACCTCAAGCTATGGCTGCAATGAGAGTCTCTGACAATCGACCAACCTCTGGAGCTGAGTGGTTTCCAGACACTGGAGCTACCCATCATGTGACAAACTCTCAACAGAACCTGCAAAACTCAGAGCCATATGATGGAAATGATCAGATAATGGTAGGAAATGGAGATTTTCTTCCTATCACACATGTTGGTTCAGTTCCTATACATACTACTTCAGGTATATTAATGTTGAATGAAGTTTTGGTTAGTCCAGAGATTACTAAATCTCTTCTCTCAGTTTCAAAGCTCACTGATGATTATCCTTGTGAATTTATTTTTGATGCTGCTAATGTGTTTATTAAGGACAAAGAGACTCAACAACTTCTCAGTCAGGGAAGTAAAGTTGATGGACTATATAGGCTGGAGAATCCCCAGTTTCTGGCTTACTATTCATCTAGATCTCAGCAGCAGAGTGATGAGGTTTGGCATAGAAGATTGGGGCATCCTCATCATCAAGTTCTCAAGCATCTATCTACTATCAAAGCTATTTCATTCAATAAGACTACACATTCTATGTGTGAGTCATGTCGATTAGGGAAAACTTGCAGACTTCCGTTTAGCAGTTCTGAGTTTAAAGCTTCTAGACCTCTAGAAAGAATACATAGTGATGTTTGGGGTCCTGCTCCTACTGTTTCAGTTCAGGGCTTTAAATTTTACATTGTATTCATTGACAATTATTCGAGGTTTTGTTGGTTTTATCCATTGAAGTTTAAATCAGAAGCTTTTTCAATCTTTAAGAGATTTCAGTTGCAAGTTGAGACTCAGTATAATCAGAAAATCAGTATTTTTCAATCAGATGGTGGTGGTGAATATGTGAACAATGCTTTTCAACAACATCTCTCAGATTGTGGTATCAAACACTACTTATCATGCCCTCACACACCACAACAGAATGGATTGGCTGAAAGAAAACATAGACAACTTACAGAGTTGGGACTGTCACTGTTGTTTCAGAGTCATGCTCCTCAGAGTCTATGGGTAGAAGCAATGTTTACATCCAATTTTCTCTGTAATCTGCTTCCAACATCAGTGCATGAAGACATGGTTAGTCCTTATCAGAAATTGAATAAGGCTGCTCCTAACTACTCTGAGTTGAAGGTTTTTGGGTGCACAGTTTACCCTTATCTACGGCCTTATCAACAAAACAAGTTTGATCCTAAGTCACTACAATGTGTTTTTGTGGGATATAATGAAAAATACAAAGGGTATAGATGCTTACATCCACCAACTGGCAAGGTTTACATCAGCAGGCATGCCTTGTTTGATGAGTCTCATTTTCCTTTCAAAGACAAGTATAAAGAATTTGTGCCTCAAGTTCTCACACCACTCTGTACTGCTTGGGAAAAAGAGAATATAGGTGATGGTAATACCACAGATCAAGTCAGAGGGTCTAGTACAGTTAGTCAACCCATACCTGAGGAAGAAGAATTTCTTACTCGTCACACTATACTTCAGCTCATTCCAAATCAACCTATTGATGATGATCATTTGGAGGCTAATCAAGCACAAGCTGAAGCTGGTTCTGATAGTTCTTCAAACCCTGACTTAGCAGTCATTGAAAAAGAAGTTATGATGCCAGATAATCAAAACAGTCATACCATGACAACAAGGTCTAAGTCAGGTATATTCAAACCAAATCCTAGATATGTGCTATTTGTGGTTAAAGACGACATACCTGCAGAACCTAAGACAGTAGCTGAAGCGTTGAAACATCCTGGGTGGAATGGTGCTATGGGTGAAGAGATAGATACATGTCATGAAACTAATACTTGGAGTCTGGTGCCTCCTCCTGTAGACATAAACTTATTAGGGTGTAGATGGATATTTAAAACAAAGTTGAAAGCTGATGGTACCTTGGATAAACTCAGAGCTAGATTGGTGGCCAAAGGATATGAACAACAGGAAGGAGTCGATTTTCTGGAAACTTATAGTCCTGTGGTTAGAACTGCAACAGTCAGAACAATACTACATTTAGCAGTGGTTGAAAGATGGGACATAAAGCAGCTAGATGTTAAGAATGCCTTCCTACATGGTGATTTATATGAAACTGTGTATATGAGGCAGCCTCCTGGTTTTGAAGATGCTACACATCCTGATTATGTCTGTAAGTTACACAAGGCTATCTATGGGTTGAAACAGGCACCTAGAGCTTGGTTTGATAAATTCAGTTCTCATCTACTAGAATTTGGTTTCATCTGCAACACAAGTGATCCATCTCTGTTCATATATCAAAATGACTCAAGTATTTTGATACTACTAATGTATGTGGATGATATGCTACTCACTGGAAATGACAACATTCTGATGACTAAGCTACTGGCTACGCTTGGAGAAAAGTTCAGGATGAAGGATATGGGTCAGCTCAGTTACTTCCTGGGTATACAAGCTCAATTCACACCAAATGGATTGTTTCTAAGTCAAGAGAAATATGCTACAGACTTACTAGAGAATGCAGGAATGCTTGATTGTGCACCTATGCCAACACCTCTGCCACTACAACTGGATAGAATACCTCATCAAGATCAAGTTTTCTCGGATCCTACCTACTTCAGAAGTCTAGCAGGTAAATTACAGTACCTAACACTTACTAGACCTGATCTACAATATGCAGTGAATCTTGTGTGTCAGAAAATGCATATGCCTTCTGTGTCTGATTTCACATTACTTAAAAGAGTATTGAGATACCTGAAAGGGACTCTGAAGATGGGATTGTACTTCACTGCTAACACAGATTCAACATTAAGAGCATATAGTGACAGTGATTGGGCTGGGTGTAGAGAAACTCGAAGATCCACTGGAGGTTTCTGCACATTCTTAGGATCCAACATCATATCTTGGTCAGCTAAAAGACAGCCCACTGTATCGAGGTCTTCTACAGAAGCTGAATATCGAGCTCTCTCTGACACAGCTGCTGAACTCACTTGGCTATGCAATTTACTACAAGCTCTCAACATCAGACAAGACAAGCCTCCAGAACTGTATTGTGACAATCTTTCTACAGTCTACCTGTCCGCAAATCCAGTATTCCACACCAAATCGAAACACTTTGAGACTCACTATCACTATGCAAAGGAAAAAGTCGCACTGGGTTCTCTAATTATCAGACATGTACCAGCATCGATGCAACTAGCAGATATCTTTACAAAATCCTTACCTCAGAAGAGCTACTTCGATCTTCGATTCAAACTTGGAGTTGATCTTCCGCCCAACTCAAGTTTGCGGGGGAATGTAAGTGGACAAGGCTCAAATTCAGTACCTTTGAGTGAAGAAGAAGTCCAATTGCAAACAAAGCCCAATACCAACCAGTCAGCAATCTCAACGGTTAGTTCCAGCACCTGCAGAATACAAAAGTTGGTCAGCAGTCATGGTAGTACGGATTCAACAGCTCAACAATGCCAGCTCACTAACANAATTGCAAACAAAGCCCAATACCAACCAGTCAGCAATCTCAACGGTTAGTTCCAGCACCTGCAGAATACAAAAGTTGGTCAGCAGTCATGGTAGTACGGATTCAACAGCTCAACAATGCCAGCTCACTAACAGATTTCAGATTCTCTATAATCTACAAAATCAAGCATGAGTCATCAAATCTAGATTGTTCTAATCTTTCCTATAAATAGATCTATGTTGTAATCGACATTTTATCTCTAATTTTATAAAAAGGAAATTTAAAGTTCATACCTTTGTGGTCTCTCTTTTCTGCTTACAGAATATAGTTTATGTATATTAATATTTGAATACTATAGACTATAATGGCGATTGTATTTTGTTTTCCTCAACCAACATCGTTTTCTGATATTATCAGAACCGAGTCCGAATTAAACTATGTACATATTGTACCGTACTTCGTGAGCATTAAAATAGCAATGCTTGCAAGTTTTCTCCAATAAAGAAAAGTGTTCGTACAATTAGTCAATTGTCTACTTTATATTATACAAGTATTTGTTCAAGTATATATATAAGATAAGTTCGCGTGCACAGTCACAATTAACGAGGTCCAGAAAAGACGAAGATCTCGCGCTTGGTTTCGATACAGACCGATGTCCCAAATCAACGTCTCGCAAGTTTAAGTTGACTTGTAATAACTTATAATGTAATAAAAGGAATTTGTTTTTGTTCCTCCCTAAACAATCAAAGGGGTATATATGTAAAAAGAAATTAACTGTTTGAATTCAAGGCCCATTTTAGATGAGATGGCCCAAAAGCCCATAATATGTCATGCAACAGAAAGGATAGAGATACTTGGCTAAAACTTTCCCGCCGGAAAAGTTTCAGGAAATTCCAATTTATTTAACCTAAGCGAGAGTGAGATTTGAGCGATTTGATAAAAATGGAGGGAAATCAAGCTGGATCTTCTCTAGACTCATTGATTGCTTCGTTCCATAAACGTATTGGAGAGTTGCAGGAGCTCGTAATCGCCCGGAACAGTTGAGTCTATGAGTTCTTCTAACACTAAAAACACAATTCGTTGTTCTCTCGATTTTGATGACCCAATTTTATTTTCCTACAGTGTATCCGGCGAGTAGCATCCCGGATTTATCTGCGATTGACACGGCGTTGAGCTCGATGGAGCTTCAGGTTCAGTCGATCAAGGACCGGTTACGTGAAGAGACCGAAGCTATTCCTAAAGCCAAGGTACTTGATATTTGAATATTCCGATTCTAAATCGTTTATTAATCTGTAAGATGATTTGAATTTTGAGTAATTTAGGTTTTAGAATCTGGACCTGGGTTTTGTTAATTTTGAACATTCTTGTTGCTTGTAGAAACTTATAGAAGCGTCACTGAAACAACAAGAGAAATTGCAGAAGATGTCTATTTATGCACCTTCCCATTTCCCTGACAAGACTACATTGTTGAATTCAGATATAAATAGATGGTATCAAGCATACATATATTTACTAGCCTTTTCTTTGACTAAGACTAGTGGGTTTTATATTCCAGTTTGCTCCAAGAAAATGTCAACCAATATGAACAAAATTTCGCAGTCAGCTCTTTGAGATCTCATGAGGACGCAGCTGTTGTTTTGCCAAAGGTAAAACTTGTATGCCCCTATGTTTTCTCCGAGTAGAGTTAATAGCCTTTAAGACTCAGTCTCAATGGATATAATATGTTTGCATTGTATTATCACTGTCTATGGTTAATCTTTGGGTTTTGTTTCCAGGAGAAGAAGGGTCGTGGGTCTCCTCCTCTTTGGTACATAACTGTTGAAGAACTCAATTCACTATCATCGTAAGTACACCCTGTTTATGTTAAACTCATATCTCATATCTAACATTATTTTACAAAAAATAAAGATACATGAGAGGAAGACTCACCCTTGAGAAAGTGAATGCTGCTATCAATGACATGGCTTCATATGCTGAAGCAAATGCTCATCTTATTACAGCTCCAAAACAAAAGGTATATTACAAACTATGTGCTCTATTACTAATTTACCAGCTTTGGACTTTATTTTTATGCTATAAATGTAATGACTGTTGTTTGCTATATTGTAAAGCTTGCGGAAAACCTCTGGGAGAAAGCATTGGTAAGCTAATATAAATCATCTCAACCACACAGTCTATATAATGATATGATAGTATTCGTTCACAAGCAAAAACATTGTTATGATCTTTTAGTGGCAATGAAGGTCTTAGATTATCTTATATGCAGAAACTACGAGATATTGTAACAACGCAAGCAGTAAAGGGCAAATATTTCTTTCTTGAAACTGACATGAAGGGACCAAGTTTGAAACTAGACAACACAGGAAAAGCAATACTTACTGTAAGTATAAATATCTATTTTCCTTGTTTTTGAAAACAAATAACAATTTTTATGCTTCCTTAAATCTTGACCAGAACTAGAAACACAATCATTTGTCATGTCTTTAACAGGTTCTTCGTCATCTTGGTCGTATTAGTGAGACTCGAATCGGCCAAAACCGTGTCATCATCCTCACGAAGCCTCATTAAAAACAAACTTGCCAACTACACAACTGTTCAACCCAACAGGCCCAGGTACGGCCCATAATCAACTATCTTGAATTATTTAAATGCACGAATTTATAAAGTGAACAAAATGTTTTAAGCAAATTTCTCACATTTGCACAAAAGTAGAAAAACTCGATTTCCGTTATTTCATAACATTTTAAAAGTAATATCTATAAGCAAACATGGTTCAAGTTCCAGTGCACACATTGGGTTGTCCCATTCAAATCTACAAAGTAGCAAAACTCGGTTTCCGTTTTCATTTAACGGACTTTTTATCCAACTCTACATAGTAAAAACCTTTTGGATCTTTATTCATGACACGACTTGACCAAATTAATTCTAACGAAAGCTCACAAAGTAGGTTTGTTTTAAACAACATATATAAGTAGACTGTAAATACTATCTACTTATACTTTTTTGTTTGAGTCAAATCAAGCATTATCACTATTAATTCTTATTCATGAGATAAAATAGAGGAACTAAATGGTCCAGGAAAACAGGGGAACGAAGACTATTTGCCTTAGAAATATTCACGTTTATCCATAATGTCTGTCACAATCTCTTTGTCTTCTTTTTTTAACCATACTCCAAAATCTTATCGTATGCATTTTTTTAATATTCACATTTACTATTACCAACCAACTGATATCAAATACTTCATAAATATCTACTACTGTAGTATTTTGTAACCTAAATTTCATATTTATAAGAAAGAAACAATCATAAATTTTCTGCAGAGTTATAGAGTTCTCCATCACTATCATTTTCAAACGTATCATTTAACTCATCCAAAAAAGATATGGTCTGTTCGATGCATTTAATGGCTAAAATTATTTACTATGCCGCTGTAAATAATACATCAAGGCCGCCACAATAGTGAAATATGCAATCATTAATTTAATTTTCACAATAAAAAGAAATAATAAAAGGGGATTATACGAAATTTGTTTCATTTTTTTCTAAAAAGTAATTTAAATTAAAATCATAGAATCATCCCGTTATGTGGTACAGAGTACAAATAAGACAAAACCAAGAGAGCTTTTTATATCATCTATTTTTAATTCCATTTTCTAAATTTAATTCGACATTTAGAGTCTATAGTTACGTGTATTCATTCTACTTACCTCTTCGACCATATTCCCAAACCGTACCGAGTTAATAAAGCGGAGCTCTTTGCGGATACATATTCTTCCGTCGGTTTAAAAATACTACCGGAGCTTCCGTGTTAGTCGGAGAAACCGCCGCTGTGACTCTCCGGCAAGACGTTGATAAGCTACTTCTCTTCTTCCGGACGATTTCAGTTGTTGCGGTGCAAGCGAGCGCCTGACACCAGAACATGTCTCCTCCTCCTCCTCCATTACCAGCTGACCCGGAAGATGTTCGAGCAGACGCGGTGGGTTCTAGAGTAGAACTAGGCGTTGTTGTTGGACCTTCGTCGATTAAATGAAGAAAGTTGCAGACACGAAGAATCCCAGAGAGTCCTCTTTGTCTCATTATGACGTCACTAATCTACAATAACAAACAAACAAAACCATGTGTTTGTTTTATCAGTGACAATTACGTGTAAATTTGAACGTACACGCGTGTGATTAATAAAGAACAAAAGAAAACAAAAAAGATACTAACGAATTGGGAATTTTTAAAAGGTTTGAAATGAGAACCATATTTACTGAGACAAAAACAAAAGTTCCTTTTTTATTTGACACAATTACGTGTAATCGTAAAAAAAGAACATCGACCCAGATGAAGAACAGTGGTAAATCGAATAGGGTATTTGATAGAATTTGAAATGAGAACGTAATTAATGAGTAGAGATGTTCTAAAACAGACCTTGCAGGAGAGAGAGCAGAAGAGGTAAGGAGACTGGAGACACCGATCACAGGTGACGCAAAAGTTGCCGGAACCACGAAACTGTCGAGACTGAGGTCTTTCATTGATGAACACAACTTTTGAACTGTTCGTCGTGTATGGCTTTAATCATAATCAACATCATCATATCACACATACACACGAAAGAAAATAGTATTAATGCGTATTAAATAAAAAGCTGTAAATTTTAGGGCACAAGAACCCATGAAAATTGGACCTTAAAAAATTAACTGCAGATTTATGAGATGAGACCATCAAGTTATTATTATTTACCTGAATGAAAGAGCAGTCCATAAGCTTTGAACAATCCTCTACCCTCAAAACGTCACGATACACATATCTTCTTATCTGCAAGATTCCCAAAAAGTTTATAATTTTTCTATATAAAATGAAAATCTCCATAGTATTTGTTTTTTTAAGAAGAGAGACCTGAAGAAGACGATGAGAGGTATGTGAAGAGATACAGTGAGGGCAAATACTAAGACAACAGTCAATACATAAAATATTCTTTTCGTTCTTCTTAACATCTTCATGCTCTAAGCAAGCGTTGAAAAACTTCTCCTTAAGCAAAACCTCAAGCCATGCAGGAAATTCTCCATATTCCATCTGCAAAAACAAGAAAGGATTCAAGACCCATGTTTTTTTTGGCTTGAAAATGAGAAATTGAGGAGACTAACTTTGGATTGGCTGTGTATGGATGGAACGTTTCTTCTGTTATGTTGGGGAAGAGAGAAGAGTAAGGGGAAGAAGATCAGGAGGTTTTGGAGCTCTCAGTGGTGAAATTGACTGACCATTACCAGAGAGAGAGAGAGAGAGAGCGGCGCCTGGAGAGAGTGACCGCTTGCTTTATTTAAAACGAGTCTTCTCCTTTCCTTTAGAATGTTTAATCTCTTCCTTAATTAATCTGTTTTTTTCATTATTATATTAATGTTTAAATAGACAAGTGATTTATATTCTAACAATTCGTTAAAAAAATATATATAAAAAAAGTTATAATATAATATTATATTTGACAGTCAATATAAATATAAATAATATTGAATACCGAAAATGAGTTAAGATAAAAAAGAAAGATAGAATAGAGTTAAGTTTGAAAAAATAGAACAAAATTTACTTATACAATTTGAATTAAAATAATAATAATAATAATTTATAATTCCTATTAAATTATTTATTTTTATTTTATGCCTGTCTCGTTAACTGTGCAAAAGTGCTAAATGACAAAACTCTCCTCAACAGTCTAATTTGCATTTCAAAGGAAATTTCGTAAAACCCTAAAATTAACAATTTTCTTATTTAACAAAAATGTAAATAATTAACCAATAAAAGTAAGCACAGGTTTATAATTAAAAACACTAGCATCCAGACAAAATTTAAATAAATTTAAATTATAAATAAAGATAATGGAAGAAATATACAGTTTTTATATATATAAATATAAATAATAGGTAATATAAGAGACCGTAAATGTAAAAATATAATTATTGTATTGAATAGAGGAAAAATAGAGAGCAAATTCCAAGAACCTAAGAACCCTTGTAACAGCTGTAGACTCTTCTCGAAAACAAGTATGGAGTTGATGGGCTTTATTAGTTAGTATACTATAGTACTCTAGGCCCTCTATTATTTTTTACTTTATTATAATAAAAATCATCTCGTCGGACGTTCGGATAAACGGATTAAGTTCGCATAAAATTTATTTTGATTCAGATATATCAGATTTAAGAATCTAATACCAATAGAATAATTTTATTGGGTTTGGTTCGGATTCGGATATGAATCGGTTTCGGATGAAAAAATATTAAAAAAAAAGAAAAAAATTATTAAATTTTGAAAAATACTAACTAAAATTTCATAAATATAATTAAAAATTTTAGATAAATATAATTATTTACATATATAACATATATAATTAGATTTCGGGTTTTAACCGACGAATTTGGATTCGGGTACGAATTTTTGGGTTTAAAAGTGTAGCACCCAATGAAATAATTTTCCGGTTTTAGATTCGGATTCGAGTAGTGTTTTTTATATCTAGTTCAGATCGGGTACTTCATATTGGTTATTTTACCCCGGCCTAATCTCATCTATCCTTTTTTAATATTTTTTGAACATTATTTAAATTTGAGAGGAAAAAAACAAAATAGTGTATATATATAGGAAGGGACAGAGAGGTGGATCAGAGTTAGTACGGAGGAGCAGCCTCAGGCAGAAGGCGACGCCTCTGTTTTCATCTGATCCGATTCGATCCTCTTGTCCCCTTCTTCGTTACGGCATTTAGTTACTAATCAGAGGGTAGTTTTGTCATTTTACTATAATTTAATGGGCTTGGGCTTTTAACTCTTTGTTTGGGCTAGCTTCTGTCGGCTTCCATCAAACACAATTTACGTGGATTTAACCAATGTTTTTATTTAGTCAAACGACGTCGTTGCAGTATAACCTTGAATTTGCGTTATGATTACACAAACATAAAAAAGAAGATTAAAACAGTGAATATATAAGTTATATAAATTATAAAGGACACAACACAATCATAAACAATTACCACTAAAAATGTTTGCTAAAAGCAGAATCCGAGAGATGAGGTTGGGAAGACATGTCTTCATAAAGGTGTTTAAAGCTATGATTAGTCTTGGTGCTACATTTTAATACTCAATAATTAATACCAATAATTATTTGATTATACCTAAATGTTTTTTATATATACTAATACGAGTCTCTCTTTTGTTGTTATGAATATAAGTTTTTTATTTTTGTGTGTGTAAAAAGATGAATAGTATAAAGTTAATGTCACACTTAATATTCGTGCCGTTCACATTTATAGATACTAGTGTTTTACAGTTGGCGTGGACTTAAGGTTAAAAAACCTTTATAAATCGTTTTATATAAAAATCAATTTAATGTTTTGTAATAATACTTTCCTAAAATGTGATCCGAAAATGTAAATAAACATTTGATAAAATGTTAAAAAAAAGTCAGTCCGCGAGAGAAAAAAATAATATTATAAATTTTTATTGTATAAAGAAAATTAAAAAAAAAACGAAAAGGGAAAGGCTTTATTATATTATGAATGCATTCCTTTCTTGCAATGCATCCAAAGCACCAACTAACCATTAAAATCCCTCAAAACCTTAAGTTATTGAGAGTTGAGCTATCAAAATCAAGTCTTTTTCACTGCTTAAATTGATTCTGATTTTAGGGTAGTAATAAATTTGTTAACTTTATTGATCTATTTTGATTTGGGCATTTTTTTCAGCAATGCGAGAAGTGAAAACATCGGCAATTACAACAGCTACAGGTCCTCCTCCGCAATTCTCTCAAATGTTTCAGAAACTAGCCATGGCTGTCAAAACCAAGACTTACGAGTTCTTTACCGAAGATGGTGAAAGAGTCGATGCTGATGGTTTCTCTCTCCTTGATTCCTCCGATGATTTCATCACCGATCAGAAAGTCGTCGTTCTTAAACCTGATCAAACTAAGCTTTCTCAGCTTAGGAAATTGGATACTCAGATGGGCTTGACTTTGATTTCCTCTGTTTTCGCTACTGTTTCGTCTTTTGAAGCTTCGTATCTTCAATTACAAGCTGCACATGCGCCTTTTGTGAAGGACAATGTTATGGCTGCTGATAAAGCTCTTGTCTCTAGTCTCCAGAAATTGTCGGATTTAAAGCAGTTTTATAGAAACTATCGCCAAAGTTTGGATTTTGAGTCTGATTTAGCCATTGGGTCTTGCTTAGAATCTCGGGTACAGGAGAATCAGAGCAAGCTTAGAGCTTTGGAAACAGTCTCAAATCGGTTACAAGCTGAGATGGATTCAAAGGATTTGCAGGTTTGGACTCTAAGGAACAAATTAGGTGAGATTCAAAAGTCTAATTCAATGTTATCAAAGAGATTGTCTTCATATTCGAAATCATCATCATCATCCATGGATGTTCTGTTATCAGTTAGGGTTTATGAGTCTTTGTTACATGATGCCTTTAAAGCTACTCAGAAGTTCACTAAGATTTTGATTGAATTGATGGAAAAATCTGGGTGGGATTTGGATTTAGTAGCTAACTCTCTTCATCCTGAGGTAGATTATGCTAAGAAGGGACATAACCGGTATGCATTGTTGTCATATGTTTGCTTAGGGATGTTTCGAGGTTTCGATGGACAAGGATTTTATCTAAACGAGAATGATGATGATGATGAAGAATCTGAAATGAGTTCTTCAGAGTCTTCATTGAGGGAACTGATGCAACATGTATCTAGCAATCCAATGGAGCTTCTTGATAGAGATAAAGATTGTGAATTCTCTAGATTTTGCGATAAGAAGTATCACGAACTCATTCATTCAAATATGGAATCTACGATATTCATCAACATGGATAAAACCGAAGCTGTGTTAAGTTCTTGGAGATCTATGAGCACATTTTACGAGTCTTTTGTCAAAATGACTAGCTCCATTTGGACCCTTCATAAGTTAGCCTTGTCTTTTGATCCTGCAGTTGAGATATTCCAAGTTGAAAGTGGAGTTGATTTTTCGATTGTGTTCATGGAGAATGTCTTAAAAAGGAAACATGATAAGAAGTTTTCGATGAATCCTACTCGATCCAAAGTAGGATTCACAGTGGTTCCAGGGTTTAAAATCGGCTGCACAGTGATTCAATCTCAAGTTTACCTTACCGGCTTCAAATGTAAATGAAAGATATCAATAGTTAAACCGACCCTCACCAGTTACTGCTATTGGGACTTGGTGGCTTGAAGACGACAAGGATTATAACTTTTTACCTTTTTACTGCTGTGATTAATTGTGTTATTTTTTAGTCTGCTTTGAGTTCTTGATTTCTATGAGAGTGTATATAAAGTTTTACATCATCAATGGTGGGAGATTTTTTCTTCTTTTGGAGTTTAGATTGCGATGAATTAAATTGTTTCTAAGTTATAAATTGTAAAAGATTGATTATCAAAATATTAAGTTTATTTATAGTGTGTTTTCTATTTGATCAAAAATCTCCCGTTGATCTGTATTTCTGGGGTCGGAAAAAAAAAATTCTGTAATTTTTGAAATTTCTGCTGTTTTCGTATTTAGGAATAGCACTACTTGCCGGTTTCCACCGACTCAATTCCAACAATAAAGCTCATTTATTTATGGGCTTATAAAAGCCCATGTGCAGCGTTACAAGTACCAAATATAGGCGCCCAACTGTGGTATTTTACCAAAATAATATCTGGGCCGTAGCGATTGGTTACGTAATGTTGGGCTTTAGTAGTCCGTGTAATAAATGGCCCATTAAATGAAAAAGTAGTGCACATGTGTGTAAAGGTCCACGTGGCGTCAATATAAAACATTTCTTGGTCGTACCTTCACATTTTGGTTGGCATGGCTACTTCACTTAACCAAACAGTACAAGTTGGGTCATACCATCGTCGATTGGTACTGATCATATATGAAAAATAAATACGTTCTTTTATACATGGTTAGATGAAAAAAGAAGCCGTGTGTGGAAGGGTTCTTGAGCAAATTCTCACGTTTAGAAATTTGTCTTTTATAGACGTGGAGATAGGTCAAGTACCGTTGAAATTTCTGGTATTTGTACGGAAGCCATTCTTTGAGCCGATCCCTTTGTTTTATAACGATCAAGTTTCGATGGCAGTTTACATGTAGTAATCTTTATCAATGTGTTGTTAAGAAAATTCCTTTGATTGTGGTCAGGATTTAAAGTTGTGCATCGCTTGTAAATTCTCCACTAGCGAACATATACTATTCGATAGGACATAATTAAAGTGGGACCCACTTTGCAGAAATCATTTTACTCACTCTAAATTTAAATCAAATTATACAACAATTTTCATCATCGAAAATAAAAAAAGTGTGCCTCTTCTTATAAATTATATTGATATGTATAATTGTAGCTAACGACCCAAAAATTCATATATCTTGGGTCGGTCCACAGACTCATGAACCTAATCATTCCGAATTAATTTTTATTTTATTTAATAAAAACACTACAAATAAGATATAATCATAAACGGAAAAAAAAAACATTTTGAACAAACCCAAAAAAAAAAGAACAAAAAATATGAGTAGACTCTCTCTCTCGTTCTTCTTCTTTTTATTCTTCTTCTTCTTCCACTCATCATCCTCCACAAGATCTTCATCAGAGTCTCATATCTTCGTCTACGGTGGATGTTCACCGGAAAAATACACACCAAACACTCTTTTCGAGTCAAATCGCGATACTTTCCTCTCATCCGTTGTCACTTCCTCAACCGACGCCTCTTTCAACAGCTTCGCCGTCGGCAACGACTCCTCCTCCTCCTCCTCCTCTTCCGCTGTCTTCGGCCTTTATCAATGCCGTGACGATCTCCGATCCTCAGACTGCTCAAAATGCATTCAAAACTCAGTCGATCAAATCACTCTCCTCTGTCCTTACTCTTACGGTGCTTCTCTCCAGCTCGAAGGCTGCTTCTTACGTTACGAAACCAACGATTTTCTCGGGAAACAAGATACGAGTCTTAGGTACAAGAAGTGTAGTTCCAAGAGCGTTGAGAATGACTACGACTTCTTTAAACGAAGAGATGATGTGTTGTCGGATCTTGAGTCGACACAACTAGGTTTCAAAGTTAGCCGGTCTGGTTTAGTCGAGGGTTATGCTCAGTGTGTTGGTGACTTAAGTCCTAGTGATTGTACAGCTTGTCTTGCAGAAACTGTCGGAAAACTAAAGAATCTTTGTGGCTCAGCGGTTGCAGCTGAGGTTTACTTGGCTCAGTGTTATGCTCGTTATTGGGGTTCTGGTTACTATGACTTCTCTTCAGGTTAGGTCCATAAACTTGAAATCTTCATTTCATTTAATAATTACATAACATTTACGTACGTTAATTATGTTTAGTATTATTTAAAAATGTATTGAAAAATGTGATTATTTAATATAATTTATATTTCCGCCGCTTATAATTGAGAAAATCACGAGAATAATCACTTCTTGGTCGCACGAGAAAGCTGAATAAATATTAAAAAAAAATTCTCTTTTTTCCAACGTTAAGTATTGTATAAAATAAAAGTAATCTTTTGAATTATTCGAGCATCATGATTATAATATAATTGGTCAGAAAAGAATGTTGTTTCATTAAATATAATATAGTTATCATATTATATATTATTCTTTTCTTTATAGGCATAGCCACCCAAATTCCAACTTTATTTTAAATATTCTTTATAGCTTGATCAATATCACACATTCATAAAGTTACTGCATCTTATAAAATCTAATTCTTTGCTTAATACATGGTCTTATCTTATGTAGTTTGTTTCATATTATAAGATATTTATACATTTAATCTCTCTTGTGTATTTAAGATCCAACGAACGGAGATAACGTGGGAAAATCAATAGCGATAATCGTAGGAGTCATTGCTGGGTTCGCAATTCTTGTTGTTCTTCTCTCCTTATGCAGAAACTCTATGCGTATGTATATATATAAACTTATTTCATAATCTTCACATGATTAAAAGCAACCACTTAGTTTTTAAAGATTTATTTTTCTTATGCTGTTTTGCAGATTGATATAAAGAAGACCTGATTTGAGATCAAAGATTCTCTGGACCTGTGTTTTGTTTTTTTGAACTCTTTAGTTTTCTTTTTTATTTGGTAGAAACACATCGTTACAGTTCTTTATTTATTATTTTTGGTTTATGAAATGGAAAAAATCGAAATGACTATAGTATATGATTATTATATAGTATACAGAGTATTCATAGATTATTTATAAAATTAATTTACAATGATTTGGTATTGTTACTGTAAAAATGAGATTATGAGTTCGTTCATAATGAGAAATACTTAACTAGAGATTTGTGAAGACGCGATGGTGAGTTTGCCCTTTTAGGCCCATTAGTTTTATATTGGGCCTATATAATCAAATATGTAGACTAGACCATTCATTTCTTACATCGCTTCTTTTAAACCGGCTCAACCCGTTAATTTCCTGACCCGAACCAGAATTGGTAAACGTGGATAACACTGTAATTTTCTTAAACCGGATTCTTCAATTCAATTTATAATATTCAGGAATATCCAATATTAACATAAGAATATTTTTCTTCTTTTATTTATTTTTGATAAAAAAATGTAATTTATTATGGCGGAAAATCCAAAGATAATAAAAAATGCGAAAGGCATAGAGGATCGCTAAACTCTTAGCCTTAATGAGCGGTCACGATGATGCCCTTTAGTTAGATTCAACGGTCAGATTTGAAGTTTGTGTCCTTTAGTGATGATGAAGAGATGGCGAAATATGGTTTGATTGGCTAAAAATGATATCACTTAGCTCATAAAACTTGTGTCATCTTCTCATTTCTTCACCAACCTTCTTCTTCTTCCCTCTCTATCACAAGAGAGAAAAAAAAATCTAAATCAATGGCTTCTACTTCATCTCTTACTCTTTCTCAAGCTCTCCTTGCTCGTGCCATCTCTCACCATGGCTCTGACCAGCGTGTCTCCTTACCAGCTTTCTCTGGACTCAAATCTACTGGATCACGCGTTTCTGCTTCTTCTCGTCGACGTAACGCTACATCCATGAGCAAAATCCGATCTATTCGTCCTCTTGTTCGCGCTACAGCTGTTGAGACAGCCGAGCCAACTACTGATTCGTCTATTGTTGACAAATCGGTTAACTCGATTAGGTTTTTGGCTATTGATGCGGTGGAGAAGGCGAATTCAGGTCATCCTGGTCTTCCTATGGGTTGTGCTCCGATGGCTCACATTTTGTATGATGAGGTTATGAGGTATAACCCTAAGAACCCTTACTGGTTCAACCGTGACCGATTTGTTCTATCTGCTGGACATGGATGTATGTTGCTTTACTCTTTGCTTCATCTTGCTGGCTACGACAGTGTCCTGGTTTGTGATTTCTTTGTTTTTTTTTTGCTCATTTTAGTTTCTTTAGCTTACTGAAATGGCTTTCGATCTGATCATACTTGAAGAATTTTGTTACTTTACTTGTTAGATTTGCCTGTAAAACCCATAGATTCAATATGTTTTGTTGTTTATGTGATTTGTTTGTAGGAGGAAGATTTGAAGAACTTCCGTCAATGGGGAAGCAAGACACCTGGTCATCCTGAGAATTTCGAGACTCCTGGAATTGAAGTCACTACTGGTTTGAGATTTTGCTTATGTGTTCATGTAAATTATAGAGCTTTCTATGTCTATTGTTTACATCTGTGTGTGTCTCTGCTTTTGATGCTATGCAGGTCCTCTTGGACAAGGAATTGCGAATGCTGTTGGTTTAGCTCTTGCTGAGAAGCACTTGGCTGCTAGATTCAACAAACCTGATGCTGAAGTTGTCGATCACTACACGTAATATATGACAACAATCAATGGTTATGTACTCATTCTTGGTTTGGGTATGGTTCTGATATTAGAAAACACTGTTTTTGGTTGATTGTATAGATACGCTATCCTCGGAGATGGTTGTCAAATGGAGGGTATTTCAAATGAAGCTTGCTCTCTAGCCGGCCACTGGGGACTTGGAAAGCTCATTGCTTTCTACGATGACAATCACATTTCCATTGATGGAGACACAGAAATTGCCTTTACTGAGAATGTGGACCAGCGTTTTGAAGCCCTTGGATGGCATGTTATCTGGGTGAAGAATGGAAACACGGGGTATGACGAGATCCGTGCTGCCATTAAGGAAGCTAAAGCTGTTACAGACAA
>KE156471.1:0-34514 GCA_000411055.1 Leavenworthia alabamica
TTAGAAAATTCATTGCAGCCAATGGCGCCACAGCATCAGCAAAGTAGAGGAGATCAGCATGAGGATGAAGAAGAGAGCGGTGCTGACTTTTCGGTGGCTGCTGGATTGACAACGGTGGCTACAACGGAGGTTATATTTCAGGCGGAGATGAATATATAATATCCAGGGGTCTTCTCTAATTGATATATCTACTTTTTAATAATGTTGAGAATGATAGTATTCGATAGATGGATACCATATAGTAGAGTTCAGACCTAAGTTCGAGTACGTTAGGTTTCGTTATAAGGAACCAAAACTCATGTCTCTTTACCTATAATGTTCTTTCGTATCCTGTAATTTACAGCCACACGCCATACAGATATCAAAACTTATATTCACTTAACCAACTACTTTGAATCAGTTAATATCAAAATCCAAGTGTAAGATCTCTAAAATAATCTCTTATATTATTATTGATGCCAAATGGTGAAATTAATTTTCTAACTGTGGCCAAATGGGGGTGTTTGTAAGAGTTTTTATCCATTTTTAATAAATTCGTGAAGTTTGGGATCTAGATGGAATATTCTAAAACTACTGGGGCCCAAATGAAATTTTTTACTTCTTTACCTTCTTCACTCTACATTTTTAACCTAAGATATATTTTTTGTTCTTTTGAAATCAATCGCTTGTTCTTCCGTCCTCCGTCCACTCTTCATACTTCCGGCGCCGTCAATACAATTTACATTTGGCTAAAAAACATGAGGTATTTGTTCGATTTCTATGGTTTTTTGAGATTTATTTAATGAGATTTGGTGTATGTTTGTTCAAGCTACAGTGCTTATAGTGTTACAACCTCTCTAATTAGATCAAAGCCATTATTTTTGTAGTTATTTTGCTAAAGAGTTTTCAAAAGTTATATGAAGTAGTGTTTTTTTGTGATGATAAGAGAGTTTTTGCACAGATCTTACAATCTTTTATAATAATTTCCCAAAAAATTAAAATCATCCAGATTTTTAACTTGTAGTAGTAGTTCCACATTTTATGATTGGCTTCAGCATTCATGCTTTAGAATTTATAAAAGCATTGAACTTTAGTTTTACTTGTGAAGTTCAAAAATTGTGCTAGAAATTCAAATTTAGTCTTAATATTCTCTTTGTTTGTGCTGTTTGATGAGTTTCTTGTGTGATTGGGAGTGGTATGTTGAAAATGTCTGCTAAGTAAGAATAACACATCATAATACAAGTATACAACTGTTGTTTTCACCTTGTGCGTGCAGTCGTAACCCGGAGGTTCTTTGGGCTCAGCGTTCTGATAAGGTTTACCTAACTGTCGCCTTACCTGATGCCAAGGACATTTCAGTCAAGTGTGAGCCTCAGGGTCTGTTTAGTTTCTCTGCTCTTGGTGCCCAAGGCAAGCGCTTTGAATTCAGCTTGGAGTTATATGGGAAGATTATGCCAGTAAGTGTCATTTCTCCCTTTAAATGATAAGAACTAGCAGCAACTACTGAAAGCTCTTCCTTTTGTATTTAGGAGTTAGACCCATGTTTGGTAGAACAGTTTACAATTTTTTTCACTACACTCATAAAGATTTGTTTTATGTTATCCACACATTTTGTTTTCTCAACTGTGATGCAGGAATATCGAAAGAATATTGGGTTAAGGAACATAATATTTTCGATTCAGAAAGAAGAGACAAGCTGGTGGACACGACTGCTGAAATCAGAAGAGAAACCTGCACCTTACATTAAAGTCGACTGGAATAAATGGTGTGACGAGGATGAAGAGGTCAACTGTAAGTCGTAAAACTTATTCTTTAAGCCACACTTCACTTCAATCTCTGTGGGATTATCCCAAATCTTCATATATGTACACATATTCAAAGGTTTACACTAACTTGGCATACAACAGATCTTAAATTCCTCTAATCTGGTATGAAAAAGATGTAGAATAATCTTAAGATATCCTTCATCATAAATTGTTTATAATAGACTCTTTTTTTGTTGCTTCTTTTCAGCTGAAACAGCCTCAGATGATGAGAGTGCAGTAAGTGTTTCTCATGCTTCCTTATTTCTTTCTATTGCAGCTTAGTAATATTTACCTTGTTTAATTCTTTTCCCTCTTTATTTCCATAGTTTGTTGATCAAGATGCTGAAAGCAGCGATGACGATGGATTGTTATGTAAGTTCCTACAAACTTGATCTTCACAAATTATAAAAATGCATACCTGCAAGTAGAGATTAAGTAAAGATTGATGGGTTATTGTGCTGAAAGCCAAAGTTTTAGTGACATTATCTTGTGAATTCAGTTCTTGTTGTTACCAAACATAGTTCTGAACTTGTCTATACACCTCTCTACAAGTCTACATATGTTTTATCTCTGTTCCTTTTGTTATTACTTATTACTGATCTTACAATAAACATAATATTTGGTCAGATCTTCCTGATCTGGAAAAGGCAAGAAGCAAAGCGTAACCGGACAACATCCAACCTTAGTGGAATCATCCTTAGTTATCTCTGATTGTTTTTTGGTATCCGTATTCTAGGTTTGACCCGGTTAGGGTTCGGTATGTGAACTCTACAAAGAGTAGTAGGAACTTGCATGTAAAGATTGGATTATAATATCATTTGATTACTATCTTTTTCAAATGGTTTTAAGTTTCATTCATAGCTCTGCTTTTGCTTCCATACTTAACTTGGTTTAAAATATTTCGCATGTATGTTAAAGTTACAAAGACGTAGAATATTCGTATAAGTCGTCTTAAAAGAAAATGGAATATTCTTTAGTCACATAAGTATAATAGTAGAGTTATTTACATGTGTTAGATCTCATAATCCTTGTTCACCTACTTTGTTTACCAAACAAATCTGAAAAATGTGTGGGACACTCGTTACTGACTCTTAAGGCGTCGTCGTTTTGCATGAAAATAAATGTGGTGAAACTCACCAACCTCTCACTCTCAGTTGGATCCCACCAACCACCAATCCTTCTCCTTATGTATTCCTTACACACCAACTCTCCTCCCCTTTCACTATTTTTTTACAATACACTTGTCATGGACATACGGATCAGACTGTTCGAATCAGATCGGAAAAATCTAAAATAAATCGGATTCGAATTAATCGGATATGAGTGAATAAGTTAATCGGTACAATTTTATTTCTAATTCGGATTTTGGATCGGATTGCATCGGTTTAAAATAATCAATTTATTCGGTTTATTCGGATTATTCAGATTAAAATTTAATTTTTGAAATAAAATTATATAATTTTGATAGAATAAATAAAATTTTTGATCCGATTAATCTGAAATTTTTTTGTATTGATCCGATTAAACCTTGATTCGAACCGACTAATCCGAAATTTTTTTTCGGTTTATTCAGTGAATTTTAAAATTTCTGAACAATCCGATTACCGAATAAACTGATCCGTTTAATCCGAATCCCAGTGCTACAATACACTAGCCCTTAAAGAATTACTAAACAGAAAAAAAAAAACAGTATGAAGCCATCATAAAATAATAGTACATTTTGTTTTTATCAAACCCGTCGTTATAATAATTTTCTAAAAGTTGTACAAAATTGACTATGTACTAATCCTGAGTTAAAACGTGCTTACGTCTTTTTATTTATCAAATACTTAATTCCGCATACTTTTAAGAGAAAGAAAGAAAAAAACTACCAAAATACAATATAATATAAATATTGAAGCACCACGAAGAGAGTGAATGATTCGCTATAAATAAGGTTACAAGAGGCACTCTCCATCGTCGCTCTCTTGCCATCTCTTCTCACCATAAGGTACGCTTCCGAGTTCCCATGGCTTCCTTATGCCTATTGTTCTCTTTCCCTTACACTCTCTTGTTTAGCTTTCCTCGCTCGTTTCGTTAGCCTTCTCGATTCAGTTTTTGTTTTTTCATTTCTTCCGTTCTTCGCCTTCTGTTTGATTACATAGATCTAATCCGGTGACTGAGCTTTTTTAATTATTATGAATCACATATCTATCTATTTGACGTGATCAGATTCTTAGATTTAACTATGATCCTTTTGCCATCTTTAATCAAACGATTTGTTTCTAAAATTATTTTATTTTATTTTTGTTAAATGTAGTTAAAAGATTATATAATAAAAAATGGCATCTCACATTGTTGGATACCCTCGTATGGGACCTAAGAGAGAACTCAAGTTTGCATTGGAGTCTTTCTGGGATGGTAAGAGTAGTGCCGAGGATTTGCAGAAGGTTTCAGCTGATCTCAGGTCTGATATTTGGAAACAAATGTCTTCTGTTGGGATTAAGTATATCCCAAGCAACACCTTTTCTCACTATGACCAGGTGCTCGACACCACAGCCATGCTTGGTGCTGTTCCTCCTAGATATGGATTTACTGGTGGTGAGATTGGCCTTGATGTTTACTTCTCCATGGCTAGAGGAAATGCCTCTGTTCCTGCCATGGAAATGACTAAGTGGTTTGATACTAACTAGTGAGTTTCTTCTACTCTTTTATCTTGTATGTCCTTGCAGTGACATTGTTCTTGAATTTGTGAGTTGTGTGTTTAACATGCTTTTGATGCAGCCACTACATCGTCCCAGAGTTAGGCCCTGAAGTGAAATTTTCTTATGCATCTCACAAGGCTGTGAATGAGTACAAGGAGGCCAAGGCTGTACGTATCATCATTACTCCCTAATTTTCTCATTTGAAGATATGTTTTTTATTTGTCCTGTTAGATATTGAAAGTTCTAATATGATAATACAGCTTGGTGTTGAGACCGTCCCTGTACTTGTTGGTCCTGTCTCTTACTTGCTTCTTTCGAAGCTTGCAAAGGGTGTTGACAAGTCATTTGATCTTCTCTCCCTTCTCCCCAAAATTCTCCCTGTCTACAAGTAAGATATTACTTTTGCACTAATTCTTAGACTTTTTTTTTTGACCCTATCTGACATGCCTCTGTAATAATGAATCTGTTCTCAGGGAAGTCATTGAGGAGCTTAAGGGAGCTGGTGCCAACTGGATTCAGTTTGATGAGCCTCTTTTTGTCATGGATCTTGAGGGTCAGAAACTCCAAGCTTTTAGCGGTGCCTATGCTGAGCTTGAATCAACTCTTTCTGGTCTTAATGTTCTTGTGGAGACCTACTTTGCTGATATTCCTGCTGAAGCATACAAGACCCTTACTTCCTTGAAGGGTGTAACTGCCTTTGGATTCGATTTGGTTCGTGGCACCAAGACCCTTGACTTGATCAAGGGTGGTTTCCCACAGGGAAAGTATCTCTTTGCTGGTCTTGTTGATGGAAGGAACATCTGGGCCAATGACCTTGCTGCCTCTCTCATTACTTTGCAGTCACTCGAGGGTGTTGTTGGTAAAGGTATTATCATCTTCTGTATCATTGTCGTATCTACCTTAATTACAAGTGTTATATTCTTTGTGCATTGATGCAGACAAGCTTGTGGTCTCAACCTCTTGCTCTCTTCTCCACACTGCCGTTGACCTTATTAACGAGACTAAGCTCGATGATGAAATCAAGTCGTGGTTAGCTTTTGCTGCCCAGAAGGTTGTTGAAGTTGACGCATTGGCCAAGGCTTTGGCCGGTCAGACCAATGAGGTACAATGGTGAATCTATAATTTGAAAAACACTACAAGTCTCTAATATTTCTCACTTTCAGGGTTTTTTCACTGCCAATGCTACTGCTTTGTCTTCGAGGAGGTCTTCCCCAAGAGTTACCAATGAGGCTGTTCAGAAGGCTGTAAGTTCTTGCGTCAAACTCTAGCTTTATCCACACTCATTGCCTTTTCTACAGAAACTGATCATTGTTATTCATGATATTCCAGGCTGCTGCTTTGAAGGGATCAGACCACCGCCGTGGAACTGAAGTTAGCGCAAGGCTAGATGCTCAGCAGAAGAAGCTTAATCTTCCACTCCTCCCAACCACAACCATTGGATCCTTCCCACAGACCGTGGAACTCAGGAGGGTTCGCCGTGAGTACAAGGCGAAAAAGTTAGTCTCTTAATCATTGATCGTTTAAGCAAGTTTAGTAATCTAATTGTGATGCTCACTGGAACTCTTTGATCTCACCTCTACTAGAATCTCTGAGGATGATTACGTAAAGGCCATGAAGGAAGAGATCAAGAATGTTGTTGACATCCAAGAGGACCTTGACATTGATGTTCTTGTTCACGGAGAGCCTGAGGTTAATCTTTCTCTGTTTCTAAACCCTGAAACTAATTACCAACGTTCTGTTTCTGACTCTAACCATGCCTTGACAACAATGTAGAGAAACGACATGGTTGAGTACTTTGGAGAGCAATTGTCAGGTTTCGCATTCACAGCAAATGGATGGGTGCAATCCTATGGATCTCGCTGTGTGAAGCCACCGATCATCTACGGTGATGTGAGCCGTCCTAAGCCAATGACAGTCTTCTGGTCCTCAACAGCTCAGAGCATGACCAAACGTCCCATGAAGGGAATGCTTACAGGACCAGTCACAATTCTCAACTGGTCTTTTGTAAGAAATGACCAGCCCAGGCACGAAACCTGTTACCAGATCGCTTTGGCTATCAAAGACGAAGTTGAAGACCTAGAGAAAGGCGGCATTGGAGTCATTCAGATCGATGAAGCTGCACTTAGAGAAGGATTGCCTCTTAGGAAAGCTGAACACTCTTTCTACTTGGACTGGGCTGTTCACTCTTTCAGAATCACCAACTGTGGTGTCCAAGACAGCACTCAGGTAATAAACAACACTACATACATAAAATCTCAGACAATGATGAATGTTTATGTAACTAACTTGTGATGTTGTTTGTCCTTAGATTCACACTCACATGTGTTACTCAAACTTCAACGACATCATCCACTCCATCATCGACATGGACGCTGATGTCATCACCATTGAGAACTCTCGTTCAGATGAGAAGCTCCTGTCTGTGTTCCGTGAAGGAGTTAAGTACGGTGCAGGAATCGGTCCTGGAGTTTACGACATTCACTCACCGAGAATACCATCCACTGATGAAATTGCAGACAGGACCAATAAGATGCTTGCAGTGCTTGAGAAGAACATCTTGTGGGTTAACCCTGACTGTGGTTTGAAGACAAGGAAATACACTGAGGTTAAACCAGCACTTAAGAACATGGTTGATGCAGCCAAGCTTATCCGTTCCCAGCTCGGTAGTGCCAAGTGAAGAGCTTGAAGATATTATTAATAGTTCTATTACTGGATTTCTCTACGTACTTAGTGTTTTGTTCGGTTTCAATAACTTTTCTTTCAAGAAAATATTTTTAGCCATTTGCGGAAATGATTATGTCTCTCTCTTGAGTTGAAGAGGATTATACTTACGTTACGTCTTTATATTTTCCTCCTTTTTTATATATTTTTTTCCTTAATTACTGCAATGTTATAATTTTTTTTTTCCCTGATAAAATATGCTTCTTTGGTTTCGAGTGAGTTATTTATTTCATATACAAATTAATGCCCTAAAAAGGAAAACTTAAAATATCAAAACCATTTAATCACTAGTCTTGTAGATTTTATAATTTGAAAGTAAAATTTTTTATAAGATCATCATATGGTACTAGGATCATATTGAAATAATGATATAATTAAAAAGGTTTTCCCTCTTACTTTTTTTTCAGTTCCTAAGGGGTTATTGAATTGTGTATTTTAATTAATTTGATTGTATTTTGAAAATACAATAAAATCATGTGTTATTCAATTATATATTTGAAAAAGTATAATAAAATATACTATTATTGGATTAAACATTTGATTGTTGATTTTAAAATACATTAAAATCAAGTGTTATTCAATGTTGATTTGATTTGAATGTATTTTATTGTATTTGATTCTGTAAAACATTAGTAATCAAAATACCATCATTTTAGATAGTATTCTGAAATACATATTAAATTAAAATACACTAAAATCATTTTAAATCCAAATTGAATAACAAATTACATATTATTTACTTCTTTGAATGTTTGATAAATCGTAAACATCAATTTTTGAAACATAGACCATAGAAATCACACGTGTAGAATAGAATAATAATTTTTATATTCATAATTTTATTTTAATCAAATATTTAAGTTACAAAATGGTTGATGATTTGGATAAATTATAAGAAACAATTATACAGAAATCATCAATGTGAGTACTTTATTATAAACAAATGCTACAGCTACTGTTTCGAACAACAATTATTTTTATTTTTATTACAAGGGATGTAATGGTCCAATGGAGTTTAAAGCTCATGAGCTCGTATTTAAACAATAATCGTCTGCCCGATAAGCTTCATAACATGGACATTTGGCTGGCAAAAAAGATCCAATCACAGATTACCACGTCATCAAATTTATGTCACAATAGCTTACGTGTCACGTTATGTCATTGATTTAAAGAATCTGTTTATTTTCTTTTACCAATTTATCCCTCAAATTTCAATCAATCAATAAAATGTCTGATTCACAAAATTATAAAATGAATATTGAAAGGTTACGAAAAAGCTTAATTAATTTTTGAGATATCTAAAAAAAGGTGGAGAAATATCCTCAGTTTCAGACATTATCATGACTAATGTATGACCTTGTCTTATTCTGACGTGTAGCCACGTGTCAGCACGAGGAACCTTTCTTTGTAACGCAAACAAGTTTTAGGTGGCTGGAAACAGATGAAGGTATGACTACACAAACATCTATTCTCCGAGTCTTTAGCACGTCACATGTCCTACAAGGGCTTTATCGTCATTTACTAAATTGTTATCTAATTACTGAGTTACCCTTTGGTCTCTCTTCTTCTCCACCCCATTCAGAAACGTTTATACGCCTTTGCTTCTATGGAAAAAGGGTATATTCTCTGTTTGATTCGCTTCTTAACACATTGAATTTTTCATAGAAGATTCCATTATCCTCATTTATCCTCTTCTTCTTCTTCTCTATAATAAATATCTGTCTCTGATCGTTTCTCTTTGTATAAATCTTATCGGACTTCAATTTCAGGTACCAGAAAAATCAGTTTTTTTTGTTTGTTCCTTCTGTTTCTTCTTTCTCTCTTCTGTCTGATTATTTTAAACTCAATGACAGTTTTTGATTTAAAATAAAACAGCATCGAAAACGGTTTTATTTACTTGTCCTTTTTTTTTTATTGTTTTCCTGATGTGTGATTCAAAATGAGGCAAAATTATTTGATAGAACTCTAGATTTGAGTGATGGTTGCTTCCAATACTGGTAATTTTCTGTCATTTCTAGATTTTTTATTTGTTTTTGGGAAAAATTCTCAACTTTTTTGATCTAAATATGCTACTCATTGTGTCTTGAGGATCGAGTTTATCTGTTTTGTCATTCTCGATTTGTATGTTGATGAGATGTGTCGTCATTTTCTCTGTTGAACACTGATGAGAGATCTACATGTAAATTTCAAGGAACTGTGTCACATTCGTGGACTGGTTTTACTAAGTGTATGTTGCTTGTTACATTTGTAAATCATCATGTTGGTTAAACTTAATTGTCTTTGAACAAATCTTTAGTTGTGTTTGAGTGAGACACTAAATGAGATTCTTTGCTTTGTGGTTGGTGCTAGTATTACTCTTATTAAGATCTTACTAGATGCATATTTCTGTTGATTGATCTTTTTAGTTAAGTATTGTAAACCAAGTTTAACTCTTTGTAGGTAGTTGGTGAATAAGGTTTTAGTGGGAAGTCTGGCTGTTTAGAAATATGGAATTGTCAGTCTCTCCTCAAACACAGAAGATGAACTTGCAAACTCCTCGTAAAAGCTCACTTTCAGGATCTAAGAAAGATTTGTGGTTTGCTATACGGGAAGGTTCATTGGTTGATGTTGATTCAGCACTCAACATACTGAAGAAGAGCGGTGGCAATATTAATTTAAGGAATGTCTATGGTCTGACTCCTCTTCATATTGCCATCTGGAGAAACCACATTCCTATTGTTAGGAGACTGCTTGCTGCTGGCGCTGATCCTGATGCTAGGGTTTGTGACATTTCCTCTCTTTGTGTGTTTTATATATTCAAGTATTTGTTTCTTCAGTTTATAATCCTGAATCTAGAAGTTCCTTTCCTTCCTATTTGCTTCTCTTTTCAGTAAAGTTATTTGGTTTATGTCTCTTATGTTTGTTGTCTTTATAATGCTTAGGATTGAGCTTATTGTATGATCCATTTCAGGATGGAGAATCTGGTTGGAGTAGTCTTCATAGAGCTTTGCATTTTGGTCATCTTGCAGTGGCTAGTTTATTAATTGACTCAGGTGCTTCTTTTACTCTAGAAGACATAAAATTGCGAACACCGGTTGATTTGGTCTCAGGTCCAGTGGCTCAGGTCAATGGTGAACAACAGAATTCGGGTAACTATTTTCTCTTATCAACTTTGACTTTCAATGGAAAACTTAAATCTTCTGGTCACTATTCTTGGACAACTTTTGAGAAGGTGTAATGTTGTGCTAATATTCTTCTTTCTCAGTGGCTAGCGAGGTTTTCAGTTGGGGAAATGGTGCCAACTACCAACTTGGAACTGGCAATCAACATGTTCAGAAGCTAGCCGGAAGAGTTGATTCACTGCATGGTTGTTTTATTAAGTTGGTTTCTGCTGCAAAGTTTCATAGTGTTGCCATTAGTTCACATGGAGAAGTCTACACGTGGGGATTTGGAAGGGGTGGCCGCCTTGGACATCCTGAATTTGACATTCACAGGTATAAACTGTTGTTTATTCTCTGATATGCTGACTTGGGAAGGAGTTTTCGTGGTCTAGTTTGTTGTGTCTCTATGAAAATTTCCATTTTCCTATGGCATTAATGTTACTTCAAGAGTTTTGCCCTTGCTAGATTCTGGTGGAACATGAAAAGGTCAATTATAGTCTTCTGAGTGTACATAGAATCATAGATTGCTAGATATTTTTCAATCTTATCATAGGGTTTTGAAAGGTTATGTAAACCACAGTCGAGTTTATTTTTCTGTTTCACTATNCTCGCCGTGTAAAGGCAGTTGCGGCAGCTAAGCACCACACTGTTATTGCTACTGAAGGTGGGGATGTATACACGTGGGGTTCCAATAGAGGTAAAACACTTATGCTACCTAGTCCTCCGTGAATGGGATCTCTAGCGCTTAGTCTACTCTAGTTACAGTTTGGACCTCTTATCTCTGGTGAACTATAGGGAACTATGTCTAATCTTTTTGAGTCGCCTCTTGATGTTTGCTCTTGGATCTGATGTTGTTTGTTGGTCTTTTGTAGAGGGTCAGCTTGGTTACACCTCTGTGGACACTCAGGCAACACCCCGCAAAGTGACTTCGTTGAAGGCGAAAATTGTAGCTGTTTCTGCAGCAAACAAGCATACTGCTGTAGTTTCCGAGTCTGGTGAAGTTTTCACTTGGGGATGCAACAAGGAAGGTCAGCTTGGTTATGGAACCTCCAACTCAGCCTCAAACTATTCTCCCAGATTGGTTGATTACTTGAAAGGAAAAGTTTTCACTGCTATTGCATCTTCAAAATATCACACTCTAGTGTTGCGGGAAGATGGCGAGGTAAAACTTCTAACTACGTGTTACGTGAGAATGTTTTAATACTATTTTGACAACTCAAGCTTCATTGGGTAGAAATTTATTGTTCTTTAGTATTTCTTTCTTTCTTCTGTGAGCAGGTGTACACCTGGGGTCATCGACTGGTGACTCCAAGACGTGTTATTATATCTCGAAATTTAAAGAAAGCTGGGAACACGCTATTGAATTTTCATCGAAGGAGACCTCTTCGATTGACTGCAATAGCTGCGGGAATGGTGCACAGCATGGCTCTAGCAGAAGATGGTGCATTGTTTTATTGGGTTTCTTCCGACTCCAATCTTAGATGCCATCAGGTTGGATTCAAACTTGTCTTGCTTTTTTTTTTACAGAATTAAATAATTCAACATAACTTGTATAGTAATAATCAAAATTTCCCTCTGTTCTGATTTCTGCAGTTGCATTCTCTGCATGGTAAAACAGTTGTGAGCATTTCAGCGGGTAAATACTGGGGATCTGCTGTTACTAGTACAGGTGAAGTTTACATGTGGGATGGGAAGGAGGGTAAAGATATTCCACCGTCTCTTTCTCGTCTCCACAACTTGAAAAGAGCAACCACAGTTGCTGTTGGTGAAACACATCTTCTGGTTGTGGGTTCTTTGTATCATCCTCCCTATGCTCCTACTGTGCTTAAGAAGTCTCAGACTGTGCAAGCAGATGTGAGTAAGGAAGATGAACATGAAGAACTGGATGAGGGTTTTATGTTTGATGATGTGGACTCTGTGGACGTGTTACAATCCGTGCAACATGATAATCCTAAGGAGAGGATAGTACCTAGCTTGAAAAGTTTATGCGAGAAGGTGGCAGCAGAGTGTATTGTAGAGCCACGAAATGCTATTCAACTGCTTGAAATTGCGGATTCACTTGGAGCAGAGGACCTTAAGAAGTACTGTGAGGTAATGTTAACTTTCCTTTGTGATGATTGCAAACCGCAGATATAGATTGAGGTTCTATCTGGTGAGTGATTACCTTACATGTGTGTTCTTCCTGCAGGACATTGTGATCCGAAATCTTGACTTTATTTTGACATTTTCCCCACAAGCAATTGCAAATACCTCACCTGATGTTCTTGCCAATCTTGAGAAATTACTGGATGATAGATCATCTGAAGCGTGGAGCTCCCGACCACTTCCAACACCAACAGCCACATTTCCTGTTGTTATAGATAGTGAAGAGGAGGAAAGTGAGATTGATATTCTAAGAACTCGTGACAACCATTCGAAACACTTTTCCGGTATTGTTGAGGGAAGCACTCGAATGGATTCATTCTTGCAACCAGAAGAGGAGCTAACAGAACGTAACTCCAAAGAAGTCCGTGCTTTAAGGAAAAAGTTGCAACAAATTGAGATCCTTGAAGCAAAGCAATCTAGAGGACAGCTTCTTGATGGTCAGCAAATTGCAAAACTTCAAAAGAAACAAGAAATCGAAAGTTCGCTGGTAGAACTTGGTAGTCCTGTTGAAGAGTCCCCAGAGGCGAAATCAACCTCAGCTTTGCCACTAGATGGCAAGGCGGCCAACAAGAAAGGAAAAAAGAAGAAAAAGGGAAAACAGAGGTTTGCACAGGTTGAGACATTCCCTGAGTTTGGTGAAGTTAAAGTGGAAATAGATATAATACAGAATAAAGAAACCAAGGAAATCTCTGAAGCTATCAAGCCAAAGGTTAGTTCAGTACCTTTTATAACATGTCTTTTGTTGTCTTGTAAGTATCCATCTGCAGCAGTTGAAGTATTTTTGCTTTTTACTTCTAATAGGATGGCAATGCTGTGTTGGATATGACGATGATTAGTGGGTTCCCCAAAGAATCAGACTTTATCTCGCTCTCGCAGAAGAAAGAAGATCCACTCAATTCGCCTAGAAGCAAGAAAATTGCAACAGCAGGAAACAAGAAGAAGAACAGAAAAGGTGGGCTTTCCATGTTCTTGACTGGTGCTCTTGATGATATCCCTAAACCTGTTATTGCTCCTCCACCAAAGCCTAAGATTGAAGGTCCTGTGTGGGGTGGAGCTAAAATTTCCAAAGGATTATCTTCCCTCCGTGATATTCAAGATGAACAAAGCAAGACTCGGCCTCATGAACCTGTTAGGACTACTAAAATTCAGTCAGGTGATGATTCCTCTGGTAAGTCTGAAGGAAAGATATTACTGAGTTCTTTCTTGACTTCAAAGCCGATACCAGTGGAATCAGCTAAAAGTTTGCAACAACTTGATGTGGAGAGAGGAACTCCTCCTTGGGCTTCCTTTGAAACTCCTCATCACTTGTCTCGACCTTCTCTCAGAGATATCCAGATGCAGGAGGTATGTTGTTCCTCTGCTTCAAAAATGCTTACCGTTTCCAAAGAAACTGTTTGTATTTGAAAACTCAGCTTTCTCTCCGTGCCTTGTTTAATGCAGGTGAAGAAGCAACAGTCTCTGTCCCACAGTCCAAAGACAAAAACATCAGGCTTCACTGTCACAACCGGGCAAGGATCTCCATCAGAGTCGCCTGGAACAAATCGCTGGTTCAAACCAGAGATAGATGCTCCATCACCAATCCGATCAATCCAGATCGAAGAAAAAGCTATGAAGGATCTCCGCCGCTTCTACAGCAGCGTGAAGATAGTCAGAAACCAGCCTTGATGATGAGTGAGTGAGACATTACTCTTCAAGAGGTCTCAGAAGTGTTGTAATTGTACAGATGATGTCTCCACTGTACATTGGGTCAGCCATTTTTTTTTCTTTTGATATGTTAAGTGTCTTTGGTAGTAGCTGTCAAAGTAGTACTCATGGTATTAGTTATGTACATCACTGGTGTACGTACATGAAGCTCTTCATTAGTCTTCACATGCCATTTTAGATATACTTATTCCGTATCAATAAAAATGCTTAGATAATTGTTTGAATAATCTAGCTCCCTTTGTATTATAACTTCACTTAGAATTCCCAACCACATCCCTCTATATAGAAGGTGATGTAACGTGAAACTGTTTACAAAAGATCATGTAAGCCAAAAACAGAGTACTGGCCTGTTGAACTAGGAAACATTCACATAAAACACAACACTTAAGTGTGCATTAGCTCATTGAGAAGCCTTCAAATCATAGCTCATTGAGAAGCTCTATCTTGGTGAGATGCCTCTTAGGCTCCTTGCAATCAGTCATCCACAAGTTGATGCCTTGTTCAGCAGATTTAACCTCCCTCTTGGGTAGTTATTCATATCTTGTGGAGATTCCAAAACGGAAGTTGGCAAATGCTGCAGGAGACATACTCATGATTGAAAGAAATCCACGCTTAAGGAGCCAAAACATGGAAACAACATAGAGAGGTAAACGCAGAAAAAGCAAGCCTTTGATTCCATCCCATAGCTTCTCTATTTTTATCCCCTGCATATAGATTTACACAAAGTATTCAGGAAGGTATGCATTGGAGAGGGAGATGAATACTAGTGTAGAAATGACTTACGTTTACGAACAAGTTTAAATCATTAAATCCTTTAGGTAGAATCAGTTTAACTTTATCCATCAAGTTTCTATAGAATCTTAGAAACTGGTGGTGTTGATGATCATGTATTCCACATAGTGCTTTCTCACTGCTATCGAACAAGATGCCTAAAACAGTTCCAGTACCCTGAAAGAACAAGCTTTATGAGAGACACTTCACTGAATTTACATTGAATGAGATGAGACTTACAGTTTTATCAGAGATGAGATCATAAATCTGACGAGCACCCATCGACAAGTAACGATTCCTAGGTGAGTGCATATAATGTTTATGAACTATTTCTCTACCCATCTGTCGGAGCAAGTTGTGCATTATGACACTTTTGTCACTTAGTATGCTTATGAGAGCCTTTTCAAACAGAACATTAAGTCCATGTCTTATGTTTAGACCACTGTTTGCAAGAAACTGCATCACAGAATCAACTCTTTCACCATGGCATAAACACGCAACATGGAGAAATATAGCTTTGTCTTTATCATCTAAGCCATTGTAACCAACTCTTAGTACTTGTTCAATGTCTCCATGGAGACAACTTTTGATCCTAGGTAGTTGATCTTTCCACTTGCTCACACTCCTCCCACGCAATGCTTTGCCGAGAACACATAGTCCCAATGGAAGATGACCCGTTAGCTCTGTTACTTCCATCGCAAGATCCTCATACTCCATTGGTGGAACATCTTGTGTGAAAGCAGATTGAGAGAAAATCTTTAGAGCTTCCTTTCTTGATGGGAAATTAACCTCATATATATGATGGATCTCATGTGCTTCCAAAAGTTGTTTATCTTCCGTCGTCACAATGATCCTACTTCCATTACCAAACCAGCAAGGTCGTTTTGCCAAAGCATATAGTTGATCTAGCCTATCAACATCATCAAGAACAACAAAGACTCTCTGGAACTTTAACCTTTCTTCAGCTGTACCTAAATGCTTTATCTTCATGTCTTTATGGTCCAAAATCTGTGAAAGAAACTTTTCTTGCAACCTAAGCTTTAAAGTGTAACTGTCAAAGTAACCAGACTCACCACTTTTGTAACTTGTCTTAACATTCTCCATAAAAAGACTCCGCTGGAAGTTTCTTGAAAACAAATTGAATATCACTCTTGCGATTGTTGTTTTCCCAATCCCAACAGGTCCCCAAATCCCAACCAGCCTTGTTTCATGTGATTCTAGGCATAATAATGAAGTCATCTTGGCTATATGAGCTTCCATTCCAACTAAATTATCAAAATCCTTTGATTCTGTAAAGTTCAACTCCTTAGAAACATCTATGGCAATTTTTGAGATCATAGCTGCTTCACTGTCCCTGAGAAAAACAAACAACGTATGTCACAATGAACATATGAACATATAATGATAACAAAAGGTTAAAATGGAGATTGAAGTAAACCAGTTAAGTGAATGTTCGCCAAGTATGTTAGCAACATTAGTCAAAGCTTGTCTCCATCTCTGTATCTCCTGCTCTGTTTTCTTCTCACAAGTCTTTCTATATACCTTGCCGAATTCTCCAGTCTGTTTCCTTACATGAGATGGATCCACCTCGTAGAAAACTGTCATCACCATTTTCCCAGTAGTTCTCTTGCACTCCATGATCTCTACCAACTCGTTCAAACACCAGGTTGAAGAGGCATAGTTCTTAGAGATGATGATGATGCAGATTCTTGATCCTCTTATTGCTTGTACAAGCTCAGGTCTGATGAATTTGCCTTTCTTGATTTTTTTATCATTGAATGTATTGATCCCCTTGCGCTTGAATTCATCAATCAAGTGGCTGAGAAAAGTTCGATTGACGTCTGGACCCCTGAAGCTTGGGAACACATCGTGCAAAGGTGAAGAAGAAGAAGCATACATAACCATAAGAGATAATATGTAATAGAGATATTTTATCTGTTGTATAGTTTGTGTTTTGAAATCAATAGAAATAAATGTCATATTTATACAAAACTTGTAAAGTCAAACACTTAAACTGATAAGACGAGTTCTTTAAGATTGAACAGGTCTCATCCTTCTACAACGTGGAAGCATGTCTTAAAATATAGTTTTATAATTAAGGATACTCAGGAATTTCTTAGAAGATTCCTTTCTGATTGAGTAACGTATGTAGACAGCTCTAACATCTAATCCTCATGTGTATTCTAAAATTTGACTTAGAATTCGCAACCAAAATACCAGAATAAGATCAAATATAGATCCAACCAAATCAAGTGATGCAATATGCAAACTGTTTCCAAAAGATAATGTAAGCCTTTCAACAGTTTATGAGTAAAAAAACATAAGAGGAATTCATACCTTACAAAGACACAAAACAGACGAGTGTCTTGTGGCTTTAGTAACTTTATACAACTAAAATCTTTATTTACGTAATAAATTTTGAAAAACAATTTTTAACGAAATCAATTGTAAAAAGAAGTAAAGAATACTTTTCTTTTGAACTAAAGAAATAATTATACGTAGCAATAAGTGATTGCATATATATATACTGTTTTATTTAAATATATGCAAACCTTTTTCCATTTTTTTCCCGTTGTGATTTCCTTTTTTTAATAATATAAGAATTTCCATTTTTCGAACGTGAACCTTATTCCGCCTTTATAAACTCATCACACTTCTTTGATGAGAATTCTTGAGAGATCGATCACTTGTAAAGAGACTCTCCCAAAATAAGAGTTTTGAGTATAACACTTTTATTAGGATTGAATGAAATCTAAGCCGTTGATCTTTACCGTACGTGTCTACTTTATACGGTAACGAAGCTCCTTTTGTTTCTTCTTCCCTCCTATTAATTTTAGGATAATCAACAAACAAAAGAACAAAACACAAGGACGAGGACAAGAGAGATCTGGGTTTATTACAAGACCAGGTTTGTTTCCTGATTGTGGTCATTTCTTCAGTTTAACCTTATGGGTTTTTAGGTTTAAATTTTATATATATGTTCATGTTATATCTGAAATTTGGTTGATTGTTCGATAAGTTTCTTTATCTTTTTGTAGATCTTTCTCTCTGGTCAGGTTCTCCGAAGATGAACGACCTCTTAAAGGTTCGTCTTATCTTTTCCTTCAAAGTTTTATCCTTTGGACATTACGTTATCCCTGCGATATTATGTTTGAAACCAAGAAACGTTTCTGTGTAAAACTGATTTAAAAAGTAACGTTTTTAATATATTTTTCTGGAAATTAGAAACTCAGACTCTTAGGGTTTTAAATTGCTTGGGTTACACGATATTTTCGAGATGACATTTTTGTAGTTCGATCCTTTTTCCCGGGAAACTTCAGTGGATGAGTATTGATCCTGCAAGATTCAAACACATTTGTTTTATGGAAACAGATCAAATATTCTTTAGTTTTGATTTAATGGAAACAAATGTCTCAAGAGTGATGTCACAAATGTTTTAATTGGACAGGGCTCGTCAGAGTTCTCCAGAGATCGCTCTAACAGAAGCGATATTGAGTCAGGACATGGCCCAGGTAACTCTGGAGATCTCGGGCTCTCTGGTTTCTTCAAAAAAGTAAGCTTTTTAATCCCTGTGTAATTCTTCTTAATCAGTACCAAATGTGTTTATCTATTGAGAAATTGAGATCATATAATATTGTTCAGGTCCAAGATATCGAAAAGCAATATGAGAAGCTTGAAAAGCATCTCAAGAAGCTTCAAGGGGCACATGAAGAGACTAAAGCTGTCACTAAGGCTCCTGCCATGAAATGTAATACAAAACAAGTGTATATATTTAAAACTCAGATATAACTGTTCTTGATTCTCTCTGTAATTATTTTTATTACTTGTGCAGCAATCAAACAGAGGATGGAGAGAGATGTTGATGAAGTGGGAAGAATCTCTCGTTTCATCAAAGGAAAGATTGAGGAACTGGATAGAGAGGTTAGGCTTAGAATTTGGAGACTTAAGACCTGATTTGATTCAGACTTGAGACCTGTTTTGATTTTTTTTCCCAGAATTTGGAGAACCGGACCAAACCGGGTTGTGGGAAAGGAACTGGAGTAGACAGAACTAGAACTGCCACAACTATGTCAGTTTAATTACCTTAATCTGTTGTTTTGCTTCAAGATTCATTTTCTTTATGTGTCTCTCTTATTTAAAACAATTTTTTTCATTGGCAGTGCGATAAAGAAGAAGTTTAAAGACAAGATATCTGAATTTCAGGTACGTTTCAACAAAACACTAACAAAGTCATATCCTAAGTTCTTACATTTTTTGTTCTCCACAGACTCTAAGACAGAACATTCAACAAGAATACAGAGAAGTTGTAGAGAGGCGTGTGTTTACAGGTCTGCATTAAAAATCTGTCCGAAGATAAACTTATTTCATTATTGATCTTTTCTTTTGAGAGCTAATTGTTTTGTGTTGTTGATCTGATTCTTAACAATTGTTAGTGACTGGCCAACGAGCTGATGAAGAGGTAAGTACTTAAAACTCGGGTTTTCTTGATTTACTAAAATATCTATTGGATTAATTTATGATAAATGTTTTCGGATGTGTAGACGGTTGATAGATTGATTGAAACTGGGGACAGTGAGCAAATTTTCCAGAAAGCAATCATGGAGCAAGGACGAGGTCAGGTTAGTAGTTATGTTTCAAACACATATCTGATAACCTGTGCAACAAGATAACTGCTACGTGTTTCTCAAGTTAGGTTATTTACTGGTTCTGTGCAGATAATGGATACACTGGCTGAGATTCAGGAACGCCATGATGCAGTCAGAGATTTAGAGAAGAAACTCCTTGACCTACAACAGGTGAAACTCAGTTCCATTTGCTTCTACAGTCTCCAAAATTTTCAAACTGATTCATCGTTGATGCTTCTCTTTTATGATATTGGTGTAGGTGTTTCTCGATATGGCCGTTTTGGTGGATGCACAGGGAGAGATGTTAGACAACATAGAGAACATGGTAACAATCTCTTCACCACCTGTTAAAATCCCTTTGTATATATATCTTCAGAATCCTTTTTACTCTGTTTCTGTTCTAACAGGTTTCAAGTGCTGTGGATCATGTTCAATCCGGGAACAATCACCTAAAAAAGGCAATAAAAAAACAGAAAAGTTCAAGGAAATGGATGTGCATTGCCATCCTCATCCTGCTTATCATTATCATCATTACCGTTGTCAATGTTCTCAAACCATGGACCCAGAAAAATGGTGCGTAGAGTTCTCTTCTCTCTGCCCTGCTTCTAAAGCTTCTGTATACAACATCATATATATACATACATGCCACTACTGACCTTCTGCTGCCACTATGAAAAAATGATGTATTCTTTTGATTGGATCAATGAACTAACAAATATCATGTAAGTGAACATCTCAGCCTAATGAATAAGAATGTGTATTGACTCAGTAAACAGCAAGTGTATATTAAAATTATGTTGAAATTTACGTTTATCCTTTATATCTGTAGACTGTAGTGTGTCAAAACAAATCAAGGAAAAAAACTTTAGGAGAAAAAAAGAATCTGAATTTGAACCTTAATCAGATTTACAATGATGAGAAAAAAAAGAAGAAAAAAAGATACCTCCAGCTCCACATTTGCTTCAAGGGAAGACCTTATACAAGGATGGAGCATTAGAGTCGTCCTTTGCTGTGTAAGGGCATCTGGAGGCAATGCAGATATATCTTTGAGAAGGTTTTGATGTATAAAGACTATGAGACTAACTTGCAAGAAGCTACTAACAAAAGAATAACACTATAAGCTTATTCTCAGAAAGAGGAAAAAAGCCGGTAACTATAGAAAACAATAAAAGAACCTCCGTTTGTTTGCTTCTTCGCCTTTCCTGAAAGAATCTGGGAAAAATCAAATGACACCTCATGGCAGAATCTGCATCGTTGTCACCCTAGTCATTAGGATCCCATTCTTCATCCTGGTCAAAAGCTGAAGCCACCTTACTTTTCGCAAATTCTTCATCAGTTTCTGACTGTTCAGTGAGAAGGTCATGTTCATAATCAGGCTGATCACTATCATCAGTTTTACTCTTTTCCACTCTAGCGGATTTTATCCATTTAGGGCATTCATCCTCACCTCCATATAGAAATCTACCATCTTCACCACGTATTTGCCTGGAATCCTCAAGGGTCGATGTTCTGCAAGAGCATTCAGGAAGTGGATGCGAAAGAAACGACCTGGGTTTCGACAACATAGCTTGCCTAATAAGCCCACTTTCATCCAAACTTGAGTTAAGATGTTTCCTCACACGAAGTGTCCAATTACGGTTGGGATGGTACATGTCCTCTCGGGTAATGTTGAAAAGTTCTTGAATAACTTTCCTGTTTGAGTAAACCACTGACCAGTTAATGAACATGGAAAAGAGAAATTCCATAAAAGTTACTGACATATAAGATGCGTGTATCAGCTAAATTTACGAGATTAATGAACCAAAAGAAGTTTATCTGCATAACAAGTGTGCAATCAACTACCTACGGTGAAAGAAGGTAAATGGAGTCATCAATAGTCAAACAGTAACCTTTCTTACCTGTCCAGTCTATATGTTCGTGAAGAGGGTCTTTCATAGAGCCTCTGACCCATTACCAAACTTGAAAAATCTGGCCATCCACTTCCATCGTTGTTGAAACCAGGGAAAAATACATCTGCTTCTACAGATACAGCATAATCAAGGGCATCCCACAGTAATCTGTGTGCTTGCTTCCGAAGATCCAAAGGTGTAGGGGTTGGTTCAGTGTCATTCTCTGTAACCCAACCATACCACCCTTCCTTTTCATGCTGGTAGATAGGTCTGTCTGGAGGAGGAGGGAGAGGTCGAGGCCGAGGACCTGCCTTGTTCCACTCTTCTTTGAGTTGCTTATCGCTTTTTTTAGGAGGCATTTTAAATGTATTTTCTGGAAGAGGTGCCTCAGGACCAACCAATTCTGATAATTCCTCCATGCTGCATAAAGAAGTTTGATCAACCAAATTAGGGAACATGGAACGCAGAGGGATCAAAATTCGTTGGCCGCCAAATAGTTCAGAACCAGCTAAGTAGATAATCGCTTTTTGGGAATAACCCAATGTTTTCAGAAGAATTCCAACCTGCAAAATTTCAATAACAATTATCTCTTTAACATCGTAAAGCCAATGTAATTCCATCAGAACAGCAGTAAAGAAATGATCATTAGAGCATTTGTATGTCAGCACAAGGGACAGGCATGAAAACAGTGTATTGCATGTAAACTTAGAAACTTATGAGCCTGCATATATATAGTTTCATTAGAAACTCCAAGAATTCAAGCACACAAGGAGTGCATGTTTCCAAGGCAGTTTTAGCTTTCAAAATAATCTGTGAAAACATAGAGGGTTCATCTAACATTTTTAGCATAGCTTGAGAAAAGCTTTGGATTCTACCTCTTCTGGCATTAGAGGACATAAGCCTTTGTCCCTGCGCAGGTGTGAGTCTACAATAAGTTCTTCTGAAATAAACTTTTGCTTGATCAGCTGAGCCCGCCGATACTGGATGAGTTCACTGTGAATATCCTTCAAGAATTGAAATGATGAGTAGAGTCAGAACCTGATTCTACTGTCAAAAACTACTTCCCATGTAACTCAAGCACAAAGGGTAGACAGAGAAATACAAGCCTAGTAGATATAAACAATTTGTTTATCAAAGACTACAGATAGCAAAGGATGTAAACTTTTACCTGGAAAAGCTCAGCACAGCCATGATATGCCAATCTGTCCCTCACCAAGCCAGGGTGATAAGCTAGGAACGGTTGACCTGATTTACGTAACCTACAAAAAGGAAATTATGAATCCCAATTATGTAAGGGACGTGTGGTTCTTATGCAGTAGATGGACAAAATCGTGACACAAATCCAGTCAGTTTTAGTTTATGTAGTAATACACCTCAAAATCCCAAGCTAAATTAAAAAAAAAACGAGAGCAACCCTGAAACAGCGTAGCATGTACTGATCTACACCCACCCACCCCCTTAATAATCCATAGCCATAACTGTCTCCTGTTTAGTCCCTTTGGTCAATTAAATTTTTAAAAGAAGTATCACAAGTACCTGTCAACTATCTTCTTGCCCAGCACCTGGATTTCTGAACGAAGCTGGAGGGCATGGAAGGCAACTCTACACCTTAGTCTCTGAAGTTCAAGCATTGAAGCTGGCAAAGTTGCCTGAAAACAAGACAGCTTTGTTGAAGATAAAAACTAACTATTTAACTAACCTAACAACTTCTTTATCCTTTTAAAAGTAAAACGACCAGAACTTTGTTTGACGAATGATGGTAGTTAGCAAGCAGAAAGATATCCATTCAAAGATCTCTACAGATTTAAAAGCTACTGCATACAACATATAATATGCTAACAGAGAAAAGGCTCTCAGTACCTGTAAACATCCCCCATCAGACACAATCAAACCAATAACACCAGCTTTCTGTAACTTTGGCAAAACATCCTCAAGGTAAAATTTTGGCGATGCAGAGATTTTGGGCTTAAAAATGGGGAACTCATTTCTTTTTCTTGCGGCTTTCAAGCTATCAGGGAGGGCCTTTGTAACTATAACATCATTTTTAAGAAACGCTATAAACTGCTCTTCATCATAAAGATATGAGAAACTCTTGAACTTGTTGCTGCAGAGCATTAAAAAAATGAACTAGAGTAAAAAAGAGTGATACCAAGGCAAAGAAGCTTGCTTTAACAGAAGATAATGGAGAAAAATGCAAAGATAAAAAGAAAAAAGGAACATAATGGATAGAGCTAGGCGTACGGTACCTAACGCCTTTTGAGCGAAGACTTTCTTGAAGCTCTGGAATGACAAGCGTAGCATTTAGAAGCCTGGATATGGTGACAAGATCACATATCTAGAAAATTTGGAAAGATGTTATCAACATACATAACAAAAAATAAAATAAAGAGGGAATCTTAGAGTATGGAGTCAACTGATACATACAGAAGATCTTATCTTGTCAAATCCACCAAATATCTTTGCATAAATGAAACGATTGTTTTTTGAACTGGGAACTGCAAAAAGACGATACCAAGAAGAATTTTGAATAAAATAGATAGATATAGAAGAACAAATTTCATAAGAGAGTCCAAGGGGATTTGAATGTTTAAACAGGTACCAAAACAGAACATACACTATCCATTATGACATTTTACATTCCTACATTGTTTTATACAAACTGGAAAAAAAAACACTGTTACAGATTTGACACTCCAACTTGAATATGATTAACGACGCAGACATGAAAGCAGCTTAAAATATAAATGGTGTTATCTAAGAATTTGATTAAATTACGTTATGTGGATGCAAACAAAAATAGATACAATACCAGGATAATTATTTCTTGGATTGGGATAGGGCTGCAATGTCTCCAATGATTTTACAGGTCTCCATAAGTGTTTATTTCTAAAATCCTGCAACAAAAAAAAACATTATGTTCATTCGTCCAATACTGATAATGAAAAAAAACTAAGAATTGAATTGAATTCGTTATATATTTGACCTGTGTTCCTAACAAGGAATCAAAATCTTGCCAAAGGAGGTTATCTCTAGGAGAAAACGCAGACTGTACACCTGAAGACTTAGTGATCGATAGATGAACAGCTAAAGATGCCATTGATAAGATGAGCACAAAGAGCGCAATCCATTTTATTCTAGATTTAAACACCATCTTCTACAAACCCTGAAATCGAGCTCTTTCTCTCTCTCACCCAGCTAATGAACCCTAAACTCCAAATAAAAACACATCAAAATCGAGACAGAAAATGAAATTACAAAATCCGAGAAGGAGCTTCTTTCTCATTTATAAGATTACCCAAATCAAGGCGAGATCCAGGGTCAAACGAGGAAAATTATCACTGAAGCAGCCTCGAATTGAACGAGAAACTCAATAAGCTTAGGATCTGATTAAAGGGATGCATTAAAAATAATGGAGATTTATAGCATCTTCTCAGGAGAAAACAAACAAAAAGGCGTGCAAACTCAGAAGAAGAAGAAGAAGAATTAAATACAGAGTCAGATGAATGAAGCAGAGAGAAAGAGAGTTCTCCTCTTATTGCAGACACAAAACACACCTTCACTGTCAGATATGTTTCCAGAAATTATAAAATCTAACAACGGAGGTTGCTTCCTTACTTTGTTTAACAGACCAAACTTAATAATATTATTATCAACTTAACCGGCCCTGATTTCGGTTTACCGACACCTAATCATAGTATCAATATTTTTATGGATATTTATTTAGTCCCTAAATCTTAGTAATTATCTGTTTATAAAACCGGTTTGGGTATATACTATTTTATTAGAATCTCATAATGATTCTCTGATTCTGTATAAACATAAAAATATATTTTGGATTTTACCGTATATTAACACATCATATTATCAAATCTGAGATATATATTTCAGAATATTTTATTTTGAATTGAGATATATCTTTCGGAATATTTTGTTTTTGCATTTATATTAATAAAATTATGAAAAATGACATCTATTTACAATAATAAAAATGTTTAAAATGTTTTTTTATTCAGACGATCTGACAAGCTATAGTAAGGAAGGTATCTTCGGGACAAGGGATCGTCAAGTCTGAGACTGGCACAACGTGTCTCTGCTTCTTCTTATGGATCTCACCAACGTACACTTCAAGAAACCCTTTTGGTACTCGAGTTTCTTTTCTTAATCCTACTACAGAGCAACCATTATTCTTCTTTGCAGTAATGAAGCCTCTTACCAAAACCATTTTTTCTTTTCTGAAACTAATTCTTGGTTTTTGAAGCTTTAAGCTCTTGGATTGTTTGTTGTTGATGATATGAAGATATTGTTGGTTCGTTATATATCAAGTGCAGGTGTCGTGGGACATGCAAGAATAGAGAGTTTCAAAATCATTGTTGTGTTTTCTCATATGCATAGATATTGGCATGTCCACTTGTTTCTTCATGTTTACGTAACAAGTCTTTGTCCTCTTTCTCAATCTTCTCTGGTTGAAATTGATTTCTTATTACCAAATCTCTTGTTTTTTTGTTGAACACACATTACCAAATCTCTTGTATAAGAACAAACTTATGTGGGGACATGAAGTTGTTTACTAGTAGAACAAAGAATCTCTGTCACTAATGAAGTTGTTCTCAACCAACCATATTCAAAACTAGGATCACATAACAATGCTTTAAAGGAAACTTCTGTGGCTAAACTAAAGTTTATTTCTCTTTGTGTTGTTGATATGATGATGAACACAATCATAAAGAATCAATGTAGGGTCCCATTTGTAACTGTTGGAAACAAAGTCGAATGGTTACTATGGTGAGAAACAAAGTCACTTCACATCATCAAGAACACAATAAAAAGTTTTTCTTTACTTCATTATAAAACAGAGTAAGTAAAATATGACACAGCAGTAACAACAAATAGTCACATGTAAAGAGATTTATTGGTCCATCTCCTTTCTTATGACAGACTCATACCAAACCATTTAAGGATAGTCAAGTAGTTCACCAATAACACATGACATGACACAATTATATTTTTTTTATATCCAACAACAAGATCACATGTAATGGGCATATAAAAGAATCTTGAAATTGTCTTATGAGGTGATACCTTATTTTTAATGAAACAGCCATGTTAGATCTGCCTACAGAAACTTCAACAACTTCATTAAAAGCCAACAACTAAGAAATTTTTGTGGCTTAATATTTGTTCTTTTCTTCAAGTGATGATAAAGAAAATCATAAAGTACAAGTGGAGGGCCCCAATTATCACTGACTGTAAGAGATAATCATATGCTTTGACTTGATGAGAGACAAAATTAACTTACATCTTACATCTTCAGGAGCAGCATTAAATTTTTGTCTTTATTATAAAACCACTACATCTGAAACTGATAATTATTACAATATATATAAAGGTAAAGGGTATTAAATATCCGGATCCGTGGCGCAATGGTAGCGCGTCTGACTCCAGATCAGAAGGTTGCGTGTTCGATTCACGTCGGGTTCAAAATCCCGAACTATATCCGGAATACTTTTTTTGAATTTCCAGTTTTGTCCTATGCTCTCCGATTAAACGTAGAGGCTTCAAGGGGCATAAAATAGATTTTACCCGCAAATGTAAACCCGTTTTGGGCTGAATTAAAGGCCTTACATATTTTCATAGGCCCATACATGCTTCCACACTCGTTAAACGCAACAATCGGAGGTGGGTTGTTTTCTATGTTACATATACTTTTTATAATTAATTGAATTGAAAAACAAAGAACCGTTAGTCCAGAACCATCCAATAGTCTTTTTTTTTTGTCCGGAACCATCCAATAGTCAACTGTATCATTGTCATATCTTTGGAAAATTATTGTATATTCAAGCCAAAATAATGGAAATACATATAGTTAAATTAATTGTCAAAAGAACTCCATGTTAATACTTTTATTTTCTTAAATGGAAAGTCACGTTTTAACTTTATTTTTCTTTCACTTGTAAGATGTTGATGTCAAATTAAATAGGTAAAAATATCTGAAATAGTATTAATTTGACCCTTTGGACAAAGCTGAAATTAAATGGAATTATTAAGATCGGGTGGGTATTTAAATCCAATTTATCAGAAAAAGTGTCGGGTGATTTTTGAGATCCGAGATTCTTCCCCAATCGTAAAATTAGGTTTTTGTTCTTGGCCTCCTCCATCGTGCTAGAGCCTAGTTTTTTGGTTATCTTCTTAATCATTCGGTTTGATTCGCTTTCTTCCTCGAGTTTTGGCAGGATCTTCGTCCTTAAATTTTGTAATTTCGGATTAATAAAGGATCATCATCCTAGTTTTCTCTCGACTTTAATGGATTCCCGATTCCCGATTTTCATATTGTGTGCGGTAGCTGTATCATGCTTTACATCTGGGTTCGCTTCATCCTCGGTTGACTTTTCCATTTGCAATTACGAATTCGATGTGTTCCGATTCGATTTAAAAGCCAAATGTCCTCTTTCTCTGTATCCAACTCCTCCAATTGAGGTACCTTAATTTCTGAGGTCTAGGGTTTGTTTCAATAAAAGGTGTCACGTTAAATTCAATTTCTGCTTTCTTAATGCTAATTGTGTTTGGGGCTTTGCTTTGATTTGTTGAATCTTCATAGGCTTTACTCTTAAATTGCCATGTGGTAGGGAACAATGGTGGTCTTTTCATTGAATAGAGTTCTGATGTTGAATGCTCTTGTGATCCATATTTAAAATTGGTGTATTTGGTTCTCCTATGGACATATCTGAAAGACTGAAACTGATCAATGTTTAAATTTATGCTATGCAGGTAGATGGAGACTCACTGGACAGGTTAATGGCTTCCAACCATGGAAATGGTTATACGTCTATACTCTTTTACGCTTCATGGTGCCCATTCTCACGTGCTTTGCACCTTAAGTTTGATATGTTGAGTTTGATGTTTCCTCAAATACAGCATCTATATGTCGAGTATTCTCAAGCAATGCCATCGTAAGTTGCCTATTTTGTATTGCTTGTTGAAAGACTATGTTGTCTACTATTCATTATTGCCATACTGTGTGTTTGCGATTACTTTATCTTACATTTCATTAGGAACGTATTCATTCGATTTATATTTGTGATCAACAGATATAGGTTAGCTAATTCATCATTACCCTATATATGTTGTGTAATTGCCTCATTAGTTGGTTCCTCTCCCAAGTCCTTGTAGGTTTCCCTATGTGTTTGGTCTTTTCTTTTTTCTTACTGACTGATTTCACTATTTGCTTTGTTGCAGTGTGTTTTCTCGGTATGGTATCCATAGCTTACCTTCAATCTTGATGGTAAATCAAACTTTAAAGGCACGGTACCATGGTCGAAAGGATCTTACATCCCTGATTGAGTTTTATGAAGAAACAACAGGTGAAATACCATATCACATATCTGCTTGTGTTTTCTTCCAACCTACTTGAATAGTCTCTTTTCAATCTATGACTCGCATGTTTCAGAAAAATAAGAACTGATTATTATTCTTGTTTTATAGGTTTCCAACCTGTCCAGTATGTGATTGAAGGTGAACCAACAAGCTTAGATGCTGCTGGTGATAACCTGTTGCTCAACGGGACATCTATCAGAGAAATATTCAAACAAGATCCGTTCTTGGTACTATCTCTGCTATTTATCTGTTTAAAAATGGCAATCCTCGTTTTCCCCATAGCTGAATCACACATGAAAGCATTATGGGCTTCATATGTTCCAAATCTGAACCTGGGAAGATTTGGAGAGATAAGCCAACTGGTCAGCCGTGGTGTTCACATGGTTGATGTAAGGAGGTTATGGTTGAAACTAAGACTCGTGAAAACAAGGAACTTCCATGAAAGTGCAAAGAACGCACAAGCATGGGCTTCATCTCTGGCATCCGTATCTCTAGGCCGAACTTCATCAGACCAATCCTGATCCTAAAGGTGAAAATCAAAACACCTTGAAAGGTATTCTAATATCTCCTCAGCCGCATTTGAAAGAGATAATCTTTAAGTGTGTTCTAAGAGAGTTCCTTAAATGAATGTTATATGACTTTTTTGAGTTTATTATTATTGTCTGCATGGAAGCATGTAAATCCAGGAACAGCTTTGCTTCTCTGTCTGTTTGTGAATAGCTTTTATCTGACTGTTTTGGCCTCGTTTCTTTTACTGAATAATTTGATCGAGTCTTAATCTTTCTATTATTGTAATAGATTTCATGGTTTACAAATAGTCTATAACCAATTTACAAATATAATTTCATAGGTCGGTTCAATTGAGTCAGATTAATTATCTGGTTCATTTATACAATTGACTACATAGAAAAAGTAGGGAACAAACCGAAAGAACAAATGAGAAACATATAAGAATAATTGATAGCATACTCTAGAAGCTTTATTTAGTAATAAGTATATTATTCCTACTCAGCAAAGTACAACTATGTAGTTGGACTTTCTTTTATATATTCTAAACCTTATCCAAATTTAATTAACATTTTAGCTAAATAAAAGTCAAAAGAAATAAATATGTACTGTCACTTTATTCAAATACCGACTTATTCAAAAGTAAGAAATATCAAATTCAATTTATAGCTGTCACAATTTTTGTAGAAGATAGTTTTAAGTTTATATTTATTTTACTAAAAATAATAAGAGTTTTTTACAGGTAATTGACTAGTAATAAAAAAAAGACTAGTCTAATTAAAAACCAAAGAATGATGATTTGAATATATCTGGCTGTTGAGTTATAAAAAATAATAATAAAAAAAAAAGCAAAGAAGAGTTGAAGAAGGGACCTTGTCAAAGAAGACAATCAATAGTTTCATGGAATGGGTCCGGAAAGGACCACTTCTTCTTTCTGTCAATTCATTGTGTTAGATAAGTTCTAATTCACTTTCATCAACCACATCTTCTAAATAACACATTTTATATTCATTTTATGTACATATGTCCACTTCATATTTAATCTCAATCCATGTTTAAGAGCTTGTGTATTTTAAAGAAATTGTATATGTTTCCTTATTTTTATTTATTTTTAAGATATAGTCTTAATTCTCTTGTATGTATATATATTTATTGAAAGCATTCTTTAATTATTATTATTATTAATCTAAACATGCTCAAATCTTAAGTTTGAATCTTCTATTAAAAGCCCTTCACATGGGAGAGATAAAGAAAGATAAGGATAGATACAGATTTTACTCTATGATATATAATACCAAACCCACTTAGCTTCAATAATTCTAAACATCTCTCACTTTCTCATATATCATTTCAATCAAGAATCTTCTCTAATCACTAAAACCCTAGTTGAAGATCTGATCAAAGAGAGATGGATCTTGATGAGTGGGAATTACTTCCCAAGAACAGCTTCAAGGACCTTGATCTTGATCTTGATCTTGATCTTGATGATGAAGAGATAGTGATGGATTACTTCATCTGCCCATATACTCAAGAACCTCTTCACAAAACAGAGTCTCCTCCAAGATCCTTAGTGGTCTCCACAAAGCTTCTCCAAGTTCCCATAGCGTGGGAACCCGTGTTGGATCACGAGAACAAGAAGATACCCAATAACCCTGACCCGGATCCGGTTGCAAAACAGATCCTTTCGACGGACTCTGTTCCATCACCAACAGTTTCCTTCAAGAAAACGAAGGAAGCTGAATTTGTCGACATGAAAATAGACCCACCAGCGAGGATCACAAGTCATCTGCCTCAGATCGCATCGAAACCATCTGATTCCGAAGTAGATGATGACTTGCGAGGCAAGAAAGAAGTTATTTTGGAAGAAAAAGGTAATGATGGTGAGAGGATGAATCTGTGGAAGACTGGTCTCAATGGGATTGGAGCAATTTGTTCTTTTGGTGTTGCAGCTGCTGCTGCTACTGTATGTGTCTTCTTCCTCGGACACAACAATATCAAAATTTGTAAGAACAAGAACCAGATGCTTAGGTTCCAGATTTACTCAGATGATGATGATAAGGTAAACTTATTAATCAATATTATCTTCTTAATTAATTATGTTAGTTAAATGAATTTTTTTTTTGATATTTTTCAAATGTTAATATTGCTAATTGTTATAATAGCTACATTTTTTATTCTAGAAGTTGTTAAATAAAATAATTGATTAGATTATAGAAATAAGTTTTGAATATTATAATCAAAGTATCAAACCAAATGATAAGGTTAACGTTTACGTGTACATATAATTAAAGAGAACGATTCTTGTATTTATCTTTGTACGTTTTATATTCTTGATTGTTTCTTGTGGCAGCGTCAAAGACTCAAACCTTTGATGCTTTCTTAATCAAAGACATATTTAGTTCCTAAGTAAAGCATTTCAATAACATATTTGATGTTTTTATGAACATGAATGTGTTTAGTTATATATCATTTTAAAACATAAACTAATATTTTATAATCATAAAATAACTTAAATTTGAATTTGTATGTATTGGGGGATGCAGAGGATGAAAGAAGTTGTAAATCATGCAACAAAGCTCAATGAAGCAATCTTTGCTACGAAAGGTGTTCCTGTAGTAAGAGCTCAAATATCTTTTGGTGGTCACTACAATGGACTTTGAATCTCACCCTTCCCTATTCATAAATGGAATCAACGGTCCAGATCGAGTCTATTTACTCACAAGCTTTATAAATTATTATTATTATGATTGTAGTTCATAATAAGTTTGTAAATTATATTATTTTGTTCAAATATATATTAGTGGTCTGTTGTAAAAAAATCTTGTTAAATTTCACGTAATTTTATTGTCAGTAAGAACTCATAGATAACTTCATGAATATATATATATATATATATATATAAATAATTATATCATTTAAATGGAATTTTGTATGAGAATACAATACTACAATCCATAATAAAATAAGATTGTTGAATTTAACCAAAAGGATGTGAGTTTTGTGAAACTATGGGTGTTCGTATTTATAGAGTTTTAAGCTATTATAAACTCTCCCAAAAAAGAGGAAAATATATTCATTTTCAAGCTATTATTACTTGATTATTTTAATAATTTTTAGGAAATAAATCACTAAAAATAAAATAAAAAATTAAAGAAAATTACACAATAAAAATGGGTATTCCTTCTCCACCCATAGAAGAATAAAAAAATACAGTAATCTTTATGTTTATGAATCTGTTCAAAATGGTCATTTCACTAATCCCCACTTTAATTATTTATTATTGTTAAATGACTTCTGAGCCAGAAGGGTAAGATCGTAAATGATCAAACTTACTCTAAAATCGGACCGTCAATTTTATAATCAAACGGTTAATAAAAGAATAAATACACATATAGAGAGATAGATGCCCTAAAAGGCCTATAACCAACTTTGCAGAGATAACTTTTATTAGAGAAAGAACCGCCGGAGTAACTAGCGTCTACGGCGATTACAACTCGTCTAACTTCATCAGAATCACCACTTCCTTCTCCGCTTCATCAATCTGTGTTTGCTAATCAGATTCACCGGAGCTTCTGGATCTTCAAATTAGGTAAACTTCAGAGAAATTTCACCTTTTTCTCGTAACAATTTCATCCTCATCTTCATCTATTTCGATTTGACTCTTCTGTATAAATCAATCAATTTCTCTATTGAGAGATCTTCAGTTCTTAACAATGAACAATCCTCTTAATTCGTTAGTCTAAATTCTTCAGATCGATCAGAGAGAGCTTCAAAAATGTCATCATTAGAAGAAGAAATTTTATTGAAGTGGGGAAACAAGAAGAGATTGAGACGTCTTAGAGCTAAAGACAAACACATCTCTCGCCTCGCCAACAACAACTCTTCTTCTTCTCTAACTCAACAAACCTTCCTCCTTCAATCCACTAGATTCTCCAGGTTTATTGCACTCCATTAATCATTCTATTTAAAACTGCTCAATACTTACAATTTTCTTGGTGGGTTTGTAGAGGATCACAAGGAACAATCCTCAGATCTGGATTACCAGATCGTCGGAGATCGTCACCGGAGAAAGAAGAGAGGTATTATACAACGAGAGGTGTAGTAGAGAATAATAACATTGGGAAAGTTTGCGTTAATGGAAAGTCTAAAAATGGAGAAGATAGCAACAACAACAAGGAAGAGAGTATGTGGCCAAAGCTTTTCATAACATTATCAAATAAAGAGAAGGAAGAAGATTTCTTGGCTATCAAAGGTTGCAAACCTTCTCATAGGCCTAAGAAGAGAGCCAAACTCATCCAAAGAAGCTTACTTGTCAGTGTTTTCATTGCTCTTATTTCTCCCAAAGTGTTTGGAAGATTCTAAAAATGTGTTTTTGGATATATATGTACAGTTAGTGAGTCCTGGAACATGGTTGGCTGATTTGTGCCCAGATAGATATGATGTTAGGGTGAAGAAGAGCTCTAAGAAGGTATCATTTTTATTAGTATTCTTAGTTATTTTATAAAATAGTGAATGAGATAAATGTTTGTTTTATAGTAACCTAAAGAAATGATGATTATGTTTGTGTTGCAGAGGCGAGGAAGAGGATTGAAAGCAATGGGAAATATAGAGACTGATTCAGATTGATGAGTATTGATTTTAGCTTACTTTCTTCTGTTTACTTAAGCAATCTTTATTATAAAAAAGGTGGAAATATCATTTCTTTGTGACAATGTATGTGATTGTTGTAACTTGGAACATGATCCATCATAATCTATTGTTTTGTTCCATTCCTATTTGGCGTAACTTAATCAAAGACTCGGTTCAACCAATAATTTTCTGACTGATAGATTGAATAAGAATATACGTATCTGACCTCTTTCGATTCGTAAAACTGTGTAGTCCCTGGAATCAACCTTTGGAATTTCAAGAAGAAAATGTCCAGTTGTTTAAAAACTTGATCTTTGTTAGGCGTAAATAATAAGTAGAAACGGTTTAAACGTACACGCCTCTCTTTTGTCTTTTCTCTTGGGACGACAACAATTCCTCACAATCCGGTTTGGTTTCAATCTTTTTAAAAAAATCCCGGTTTATTATGGTATTCAATTTTTTGTTCTTTTTGGTTTACATTTTACAAACAAACAAATTACAAAAAAGGTTGAAATTTAACAGACGATCATCTGTGGAAACCGCC